>SJYQ01095296.1:423226-502153 GCA_006410935.1 Redunca redunca | reverse complement strand
AAGGCCAAATTTGCCTGTTACCCCAGGTGTTTCTTGACTTCCTACTTTTGCATTCCAGTCCCCTATAATGAAAAGGACATCTTTTTTGGGTGTTAGTTCTAAAAGGTCTTGTAGGTCTTCATAAAACTTCAACTTCAGCTTCTTCAGCATTAGTGTTTAGAATACAGTTCATGGCCAGAATTTCAGATGGACAGTGTAGCATAAATTTGAACAGAAATAGTGATTTTTAAAAATAGTTTAAACTCTTCCCAGAGCCTGTACTGTGCTCAAAGTTAGTCTCTGTCATCTTTTCTTCTACCCCTTTATTGCATCCTTTTTTATTTAGGAAATATTTGTCGTGAATTAATATGAAACAGTTCTTTAATATTTTAGGGATTGCTTTCTGAAGAACTCAAAGATTTTTAAATGGCATATTTAAAAATTAAAAGAGTAGGACATAATTAAGGATAAATACTATATAAGAATGGGATAAACCTCAAAGTTAGAGTCTGTAAAGATGCAGAATAAGCTAAGGCATGCAGAAAATACAAAGAGAATGATTAAAAGGATGTTTAAAAAGTTAGTTAGGCCCTTTCAAGGAAATTTGAGATAGGATCACTATTTAAGGACATAGTGTAAGATGGAAAAATAAAAGTAAAAGAAAAAAAAGCAGATGGACCTGGGCCTATTTTATGTTAATGTTAATCTTCTTCCCCAAGTTAGAGTGTCAGTCAGTAATTGTTTGAGTGCCTCATTGAGAAAATAAAGACCAAGGTAGACAAAGAGATACAAAGAAAGCACTTAGCCAGACACATCTAGAAATGTGTTTATAATGAAACTCCTCTTTCCTTGAAATCACTTGTCCTCCTTTTTTGACCCCCTGTATTTTAAAGTATAAAATATATTTAACTTTGGAAACTTCTTGCCAACCAGCCCATCTCACAGAGTACATTTCTACTCTTCATCTCCCTCGTCTTCACACCCCTGTCTCAGGCTCTGTGGTTTCAGTCCTGCTGTGTCCTTCACACTCTCCGGGGTCTCGGCATTGTTGCCACAGGTGCTCTCCTCCAGTCCCTGACTGTTGCAACGGCCTTCTGCCTGATCCCATCTGAATCAGTTTGCTGGGGCTGCCATAACAGAATACCATGGACTGAGTGGCTCAAACGACGGAAATTGATTTTCTCATAGTTCTGTAGACTAGAAGTCCAAGATACAGCTGTCTGCATGTCTGGTCTTTTTGAGGCCTCTTCTGGGCTTGCAGCAGCCACCTTACACATGATCACCTCTCTGTGCACACATCCCAGTCTCTTCTTCTTGTAAGGACACCGTTCAGATTTGGTTAGGGCCCACTCTATAACAGCCCCATTTTAACTTAATCCTTCTTTAGAGGCCCTATCTCCAAAGAGTCATTTTCTGAGGTACTGGGGCTTCAGGCTTCAGTGTATGAATTTGGGGTGGGGGTAAAGTTCAGCCCACAACACAGTGCGTCAACTGGATATTGTTCTTTGGCAGAGTATCTTTCCAGAGAGCAGCTCTGATCTTGTTATCCCTCTCTTTAGAAAAACTTCATGGACTCAGAACAGTCTAGTCCCCTGGTTCACACATTGCTTACAGATGTGGGCACTGTTGAAAGTCTATGAGAATTACAGAGAATAGGAAGTTACCAGCAGATGAGTGATTGTCTTATATATCAGAAAGTGGGATAAAGGTATTTTCTGGAAACTCTAGATAGCTAGTAAGCCTGATGTAGATCCTTGAAAAAAATCCAAGAGACTTGAGAATACTGAGAAAAGAAGATAACATAGAAAATAGGAAATAGGGTCGTGTATATATATATAGTGGAAGAGTAGCAGTATACGTAGGCTTCACATGTTATTTTGGTGGAATATCTGACCAATTTCTCATAACAACCTTCTGCAAAGGTACATTTTCTTTGGGAGAGTAGAGTTTTTTTTCATATTTGGGCTTCTAAGGCCAGGACCCAAGGACTGTATCACCTTTAATGAACTGGAAGTATGCTCTCCCTCCAAAAGGTAAAGAATTAAAGATAAATAAAATTGGTGATATGGATTTGTTATCATGATCTGAAAGTATTCTTAATAGACAGCTGAGTCTGTTTTCTAATTATCACCCTGAAGTGAAACTTTAGATTCTCATTTTAATTCAAAGCTTTTTGCTAGACCCTTCACCCAGCTATTGGCAGTATCTCTCACATCCTCATACAGCAGAAGTTTTGGTGATTTGCATTATGTTTTGCAGCTCAACGAGTTTTTCTTGAAAGGCATTGCAGGAAGCTGCGTTACTCAAGAAGTAGATAGTCTTCAAGTATTTTAATGAGATTAGGGAAAAAAAACACCATTTGAGATACCTGTTTGGTTACACCTCTGTTGAATATTTTCCAGACTTAAGTTATTTTTGGCTATACTTAATGATGTTGAACTATAGAGCTTTTGTGTATAGGATTCTGGAGACTCTTGGCCTTGCCCATGCCCTCACCTCCAGCAGTGAGAGGGTGTTCCTACTAGGTACCTCTGTTTTCTGGAAGAAGCCTAATGCTCACCATGGCTGACAGTTAATGTATGTGGTTCTTTATAATTCAGCCTGACTCAAAGAGATACAGTACATCTTCCATCCAGGTTGGGTATTTTAACCTGGACAGTCTATGAACAAGCTCCAGGTTTTCTATAATCCCTTGAAAATATATATAAAATACTATATCAAGGTGTTGTTTCTGAGGGGAGAATACACAGCATTTTATCAGATTCTCAAAAAGTTGTCCATGGCCCAAAATATATCAAGGACACTGCTGCTGATAACTAAGGTGTATCTTCTAACTAACCCAGCTGTCAGGAAGAGCTGATTTGAATGTATTGATTTGAGTCTGTAGTTTACGGTGAATGATTCTTAGGAGTAACATCTCTGCGAAACTGGTGTCTGTGTTAATTCTAAGAAATGTTTCAAGCTGCTGTTGATCTCATTACATAGTGTCCACTCTGAGGTCTCCTGAGGGAAATTTCTCTGTGGTAACTGTCAGGACTAGTTCATGCTTCTCCTTGGCAGCCAGTTTATTTTAACCTTATGGACTCTGGGGAACTTGTTATTGCTGCTGGCTTCTAGAAAGCCAAATATGTGGTCCACTTCTAACAAGTATGATAATCTCAATCCTGGCTTCACAAATTTTTAACCCTTATTTCCTATTTGCCCTATTTAAAAACCATTTTTTAAGTTTTTTTTTTTTTTTGTGTGTGTGTGTGTCTTGGTAAATTGTCAGTATCTTTGTATCTCATCTTAAATATTATTTGGGGCCAGATATGTTACATACCTCAATAAAAAAGTTTATTGATTTGTTATTTTAACAACAAAATGTCTACTATATAGTCTTATATAGCATTGGCTGCTGGAGATTAAAAGTCAGATAAGATAGGCACCTAACACTTGAAACTAACACAGTATTGTACATCAGTTATACTTTGATTAAAAAAAAAAAAGGTAGGCTTCTGCTCCTTAAGCTGTGTATTGTCTGACAGGATGAGAAAGATGTAAGTCAGCATTGACACCGAAATGTTATGGCTGCTTTGCTTGCGCTGTGTCCTGGGGACGGGTGAGATCATCTCAAGGAGGACAGTGATTCTCACAGCAAAGTCAGAAAAAGTCAGACAGGAGTGATTGCTCCACTGGGTGTCGGGAGGCAAGTGGGTGTTTGCCAGGCAGCTGACTCTCTCATCACCACCAGAAAATGATGCTTTAGGTTCATACTCTAAACAAAGTTAGAAACGTTATTCTAACTTATTCTAAACAAATTTTTGCTAGATTAGCCACACCACTTTTAACAGTGATGTGGCTAATATCCCCATGCAGCAGGAGAATTCATTTGGTTATTACATATATGTTTTGCAACTCAACTAATTTTTCTTAGAAAGCAAAGAAGGGCATGAAGGACAAGAAGCAGCACCAGCTTTGGTATGCTTTGGGGACTGCAAATATGTTGGCATGGCTGGGGTGTAGGGTTAGGGCAAGAGGTAAGACCCGCCACATAGGAAAGGGCCCAGATTGTTTTTTTTTTTTAAATGAAGTATAGTTGATTTACAGTGTTGTATTAGTTTCTGGTGAACAGCAGTGATTCAGTTATACATTCATATATCTGTTTCTTTTCAGATTGTTTTCCCTTATAAGTTATTAAAAAAATATTGGGTATAGTTCCCTGTGCTATATGCTGCTGCTGCTTTTATCCATTCTATATATAATAGTTTGCATCCGCTAGTCTCAAACTCCCAATCCAGGCTTCCCTGCACTCCCTTTCTCTTGGCAACCGCATGTCTGTTCTGTGTGTCTGTGTCTGTTTCATTGGTAAGTTCACTTTTGTCTTACTTTAGATTCCTGATATAAGAGATGTCACATGGTATTTGTCTTTTTCTGACTTCACTTAGTCTGATGATCTCTAGATCCATCCATGTAGCTGCAGATGGCATTATTTCATTTTTTGTGGCTGAATAATATTCCATTTTATGTCTATGTTTGTGTGTATATATATGTATCTGTATAGATTATATCTTCTTTATTTGCTCATCTGACAGTGGGCATTTACGTTACTTCTGTCTCTTGGCTGTTGTAAATAGTGCTGCTATGAACATAGGGGGTGCATGAATCTTTTTGAATTACAGTTTTGTCCTGATATGTGGAAGAGCCTGGATTCTGATGGGCTTTGTAAGCCATGCTAACAATTTGGTCTTGCTCCTCAAGGCAGTGGGAAGATTTTAATCAGGAGAGTAACAGTATCAGGTTTGGGCTTCTGTAAAGTCACTCAGACCGGCATGGGATTGACTTAGGGTATCAGGCTAGGAGCAGGGAGGAGCCTTAGGGAATTATTGCAGTGGTCCAGCTGAGAAATGTAATTCTCTTGCACCATTGCCTGGCATATCATAAATGATATAAACGCACCAGAATGGAAAGGTCTCTATTTTGTCAACAGAAAAAAGGAAATTATTGAAATAACCCTAAAAATATTACCCCAAGTATAAAAATACAAAAAAGTACTATATACTTACAGAGTAGATATGTAGGCTGAGATCTGAAAAGGATATATACCAAACTGCTACCTAGTGCTTGTAACTTCAGAAAGGGAGCTAGGATTGAGAGAGGAGAAGTGAAGGGGAACCTTAACTTCCTTATCTGTGTATTCGGAAAATGTTAACAATTATATATCCATATTTATATAAATATTTCTAAGAAAGGTGAGTGGGGTGAGGGAGAGGAGGCAGAGGTTGGGGTGCAGAGAGCGATGAGATAGTAACCAGAAGGTTCCTGTCTTGGGAGGGTGGAGCTGTGTGTGGAGGTGGTCTTTGGCCATTGGTCCCACGGATGGACATGGCACACCGGCTGACTGACTTGGAGATCAGTGCTCGTTAGAAGGAACCTACTTCTTACTCCTTCATCTATTCCTTGGCTTATTTTCATCCAATTATTGGCTTATTTTCTCTTAAGTCCCACTCAAATGTGTGGCCTTGGTCCTCATGAGTGTAAATGTTTTGCTTTGCTTTGGGAAATGATGCTGTATTTGAAAGTAGAACATTATATCTAATTCACTATACTTTCTAAGTAGCATTCACCACAGTTCTGCATAATATATTTTACTCTTCTAAGGTGAATCCTATACTTGTGGACGAGTGGCCTGGGAAAGACATGAAGGGACTGGATCAGATCACAGAGGGGTGGAGTAAGTTTCATGGAAGCAGAGAGATTCTAGGAAGGGAGGAGACGGGCACAGGTGGAGTCTGGCTTGACCCTGTGCACGGGGTGTGATATATGAGCAGCAGCGCTCACCGAAGGTCAGTCTGACTTTGGAGTCTCATCACTGAGGCAGCCCTGCTAGTGAAGGTGCTGCAAGGGCAACAACTAAACATGTGCTCGTCTCCTGATGACCTGGCAGCTCAGTTTGTAGGAAGACTGTGCAGTATTAGGGTTCTCCAGAGAAACGGAACCATTAGGAGATATCTGTGGGAGAGGGAAGGAGAGATTTAAGAAACTGATTCATGTGATTATGAGACCCAGAGAAGAGGCAGATGTTGTGGTTCAAGTTCAAAAGACTGTCTGCTGGCAGAATTCCTTCTTACTCAGGGAAGGTCAGTCTTTGTTCTGACAGACCTTCAGGAGATTGGATGAGGCCACCCACATGGAGGACAATCCAGTTTACTCGAAACCCATCAGTTTAAATATAAACCTCATCCCAAAACACCCCACAGAAATATCCAGAATGATGTGTGACCAAATATCTGGGGTCCATGGCCCTGGCAAGTCAACAGTGAAATTAACGATCACAGGGCCCTTGTTGGCATAAATCCTGGACTGGCCTAAGTTTTCAACCCTGGCTTGGACAGTGCCCCCTTATTCACAGCGATATCCCAAGGACATGGGGGCAGATGGTTCCTGAGGGAGGCACAGATTGGCCTCCTGTCAATGCCAAGGTGGTTGGTTTTGCTTTGGTCCCCACTGAGAGCCCAAGGAGACTCCACCTTCCATGACTGGTACCTGCCAGGGGATGCGGAGGCTAGGTTCTTTCTCCTTCTCCCTCTCCTCTTCTGCCTCCTCCCTTTCTTCTTTCTCCTATAAATTGAGATATAATTGACATATAGCACTGTATTAGTTTTAGTAATATATCAAATCATTGTTATATGTATATATTGCAACATGATCACAACAGTAAGTTTAGTTAACATCTGTCATCTCTCTTGTGAAGTGAAGTCGCTCAGTTGTGTCTGACTCTTTGCGACCCCATGGACTATAGCCTACCAAGCTCCTCTGTCCATGGGATTTTTCAGGCAATAGTGCTGGAGTGGATTGCCATTTCCTTCTCCAGAGGATCTTCCCGACCCAGGAATCGAACCCGGGTTTCTCGCATTGTAGACAGACGCTTTACCATCTGAGCCACCAGGGAAGTCATCTCTCTTAGTTACAGATTTTTTTTTTCTTGTGATGTGAACTTTTAAGATTTACCCTTTCCCTGGAGAGGGAAATGTCAACCCACTCGTTATTCTTGCCTGGGAAATCCCATGGACAGAGGAGCCTGGTGGGCTACAGTCCATGGATCATGAAAGAGTTGGGCATGACTTCATGACTGAACAACAAGATGCTTTTAACCCTAGCACCAGCTGGCTGAGTGAGTTCAACCTTCCTGAGCCTTGATTTTATTATCCAGTGTTCTCTCCTACAGTAGTTAGTAAATATTGTTAGGAATCTGAAGAATCCTTGGAGGTGAGAACAGTGCTGTAGAGTGTTGGACTTAAATTCTTGTCCCTAAAAATGGGCATAGTTTTGGCAAGTCATGAAGCTTCTATGTCTCAGAATTCTCATCTGTAAAATAGGAGGTGGTTCTTTCCAACCCTGAAATGTAGGTGTGTGTTTATCAAGAGCTGAGAGGACAAAAACATTTCAAAGGTGGAATTTATAGGTTAAAAAGACTGGCAGCACACAAACAACAGATACTAACAAGCCAGACATACCATCCATGTTTATATCATAGTGAGTTCTTATCATTATTAGGAGAAGCAAATTTCAGAAAGTAAAAAATCAAACACAGATCTCTTCAGTGTTGGAAGCTTTTATTTTTAACAATATTACCATTTGGATTAAAATAAAATGATTTCTCTTAGAATTTCTAGAGTAAGAGAAATAGTTTGAAAAAGAAAAAATAAAAGATCTACCCTTCTAGCAGCTTTCAGTTACACAACACAGTTTTGTTAACTGTAGACACCGTGCTGTACATTACACCCCCAGGACTGCTTTCTAATTTGAAGTTTGTACATTACCTTTATCCATTTTGTCCACCTTCCCAGCTCCTTACCCCTGGTAATCAATCCATCAATCTGTTCTCTGTATCTATGAGCTGTTTATTTTTTTAAGATACTACATGAAAATAATATGCAGTACATATTTTTGTCTGTTGGCCTTATTTCACTTTGCAAAATGCCCTTAAGATCCAACCATATTGTCATACATGGCAAGATTTCCTTCTTTTTTAATGGCTGAATAATATTCTTCTGTATGTGCTTGTGTATGTGAGTATTTCACATTTTCTTTATTCATTTATCCATCAGTGGTGGACACTGAAGTTGTTTCCATGTCTTGACTATTGTAAATAATGCTGCAGTGAACATGGGTGCAGTTTTTGTTTTTGAGTGAGTGATTTTGTTTTCTTTGTATAAATACCCACAGGTGGGATTGTTGAATCATATGATTGTTTTATTTTTAATTTTCTGAGGAATCTCTGTACTGTTTTTCATTAGCTTTTTTCTTCTGGTTCTCTTTTCCTTTCTCCAACATATGTGGGTTAGTCTTGCTTCCTTAGGATTTCTGAAAACAAGAATAATGACCCTATTCCAGAAGAAAGGATATTATTAAACAAACAAAAAGGATCCCCAACAAGATCAGAGCAGTACTTCCATGTGGAGACGTCTGAGGCTGCTGTTGCCTGTGGTCATCGGTAGGATGACTGCTGTCCTGGTCTCTGTCAGCTGCCATCTGCTCCAAAGGCCCCCCTGCTCAGCCATCATCACAGAAGTGAACTGGGCCTCAGATGCGGGTTTCTGAGGACCAGACAGCAGAGAGGAGTTGAGGCTGCAGTCTGATTGCATAGAACGGGTGCTAGTTTTTCTTTTTTTAATATCATATTCTAGTCTGTGATTGGAAATGTCTTTCATACATCATCCTCTTATTCTTAATTAAGGAAAATTAGCATTGACTATAAGCAGGGGTATCAGCGTAACTAGAGGTTCTTTTGTTGTTGTAGTCTGAGCCTCATGAGAAATCCAAGCGGCACAGGAGTAAAGGAAGGGGGGATCAGATGCTTTTCTGCTCCTCAGTATAATCACTGGTGCTGCTGGGAGAGAGCAAGGACGTGAGGGAGTGTGGTGAGCTGTAGGGCCAAGAGCAGGGGGATTTTCCCTTGTACTGTGGGTCTCCCTTACTGCACCTTGGACTGTGGGGTCTCCTTGACTGATTCTCCTGGTTTATATCCTCAGGGACAAGTGCCTCCCCACTGAGAAGCTAAAAGGCCATGCCAGGCAGTACCACCAGATACAGAGATTTCATTGTGTCCATTTTGTAGCAAAATGGCACAAAATGACCAGCCCTCTTTGGTGCCTTAGTTGCTGTTAAAAAGAAAAAAAAAATAGACGTGTTCCACTAAATGATGAGCTTAGCTTGGCCAGCACAGTGTGAGTGAATTCATTTTTAGGAAAATGGGAACACTGAAGGACACTGTGTCTGCGATAGTCAGTTTTTTTCTTTGAAGCAGGAGGCAGTGCTGTCTCTGGAAGAGAGGTGTGGCTGTGGGCTGGGGCCTGTAGAGCGTGCCGTAAGTTTTGTGGCTGCTGTAGAGGATGGGGTAGGACAGAGACGCGAGATGTTCCCACGGCTGCTGACGGCTCACTTCAGGCTGGAGACCCACATTCCTGATAACACCAGTCTGGATGGTTGTGTCACTTCTGGGTACACTTCCATTGTGTGTGTTCAACAGTGCAAGTGCAGAAGTGGAGAAACCAGATGGCTATATTGGTCCAGAAATTGGAGCTTAGGTTTTAGAAGTGCTAGAATGAAAAAGCAGAACTGAGAGATGACCCACAGAGTTCAAAGTGATAAGGGAAGCCCAAGAGGCTACGGATGGGTAGATGAATGGTGGCATCAGGGTCAGTTACATCAGTGAGGCTAAAAAACCAGCCAAAGGATATAAGGTTATACCACATTACAGTTTTAGGTGAAGCTGCTCTCGGATGATGGCAGGGCCATGAAAGTGGTGAATGCAGGTTCCTAGAGTTGATAAGCCAAGGATCTTGGAGGCTAGGTGTTTGGTGGATCTTCTACGTGAAAGGGGCAGTCTTTCTAGGTGATGGCAGGAGATGCAGGGTGCCAAATTCCAAGATCTTTAGTGAGTGAGAGTGACCATCAGTGGATAGCCCTGACAAGGAGGAAAGGCTTGAGAATGGTGGGAAACTAATATTGTAGATGCCGCGTTGCAGGAAGCCAGAAAAAAGCTGCATATATTAAGAGGGGAGCAGCCCACTCCAGTACTCTTGCCTGGGAAATCACATGGACGGAGGAGCCTGGTAGGCTGCAGTCTGTGGGGTCTCGAAGAGTCAGACACGACTGAGTGACTTCACCTTCACTTTTCACTTTCATGCATTGGAGAAGGAAATGGCAACCCACTCCAGTGTTCTTGCCTGGAGAATCCCAGGGACGGGGTAGCCTGGTGGGCTGCTGTCTATGGGGTTGCACAGAGTTGGACACGACTGAAGTGACTTGGCGGCAGCAGCAACAGCAGCAGCCCAATCCTAGTGAAAAATGGCAGTCTGGAAGAACTGGCTGGACCCCAGTGTGCTTAGCTCCCAGTGGTGTTGCAATGACCTGTGATGACCAGCAGCCCTTAGTGTTGCAAGGGGAAAGGTCTGGGTGGAGTAAGGAAAACATCTTTTGGTCGAGGCGACTGTTTCCTATTTTTAAAAATATTGGTGTTGGGACAGGTAATCTGCAAAGCACCTTCCTAGTTTAACAGTTCTTTCCATGAACCTAAAAAAATGCATATCAGGAGTTTGATCCCTTGTATTGTCCAGCTGGAAGAAGAAGCCTAGATTCTGAATATTCTTTTCTTTATGGGAAAGTCATCTTTCCCAGAGCCACAGAAAGTAGACTACGTCAGAAATTCTTGGGGGAGAAAAAGATTAAGAGAAGGTAAAAGGTATGAGTTGAGCAAAATGAGACATAATTTTGTGTCTGGTTTTGGAAAAATCTGGCCTCTGCGGTAAAGAATCAGCCTGCGGCGCAGGAGACACAGGAGATGCAGGTTTGATTCCTAAGTTGGGAAGATCCCCTGGAGGAAGAAACACAACCCGCTCCAGTATTCTTGCCTGGAGAATCCCGTGGACAGAGGAGCCCAGCGGGCCACAGTCCATTGGGCTGGGAAGAGTCAACGGAGCATACACTTGGAACAGCTTCCTTGGGAGGGTGGCTGTCTTTCAAGCCTGAGATAGAGAGGTTACAGTTTGGAGCATCTCAAGAAGAATCACCTTTCTGTGCCTAAAGCCTGTACTTATTCCTCTAAAAATAATGCTGAGACAATGATGGGTACCTGATAGATGTCTAATTTTTTTTCTCATTTTCATGGCCCTCATATATTTTCTGGAGGAAGCAAAAAGGATAAACTAAATCAGGGGAGCAGACAGCGTGAGGGAGGTAGAAAGTACAGAGGGAAAGGAAGAAAGAGGAAAAAACAAACACACAACCAGAATGCGCAAGAGAAGATTTAGCCTGAAACAGACTTTCATATTCAGCCTCCTGAGTAATTAGTTGTCCGGGGCTCTTGGCATTCGCTTCAGAGAGTGGTTCCAAATCTGGGAAGGAGAAAGCAGCAAAAGAAACCAAAATGCCGACTTTTCATGGCACAGAGGAGGGAAATACATTCAGTGATTATGATTTTAGGCTCCTTTTTTGGGATCCAAGTGTGAATACTAGAGCCAGATGATATATGCTTTGCTATTTGTGTACTTTTGTGACTTTTTAAAAACTTTGTAAGCTATAGCAATTAACTCTTTGTCATTTTATTATAAGGAATAAGAAGACACAGTATAAAGCTTTCTTTGGGAAGATAAATTCCCTTGAAAGTCAAAGTGTTAGCCACTCAGCCATGTCCGACTCTTTGTGACCCCATGGACTGTGGTCCATCAGGCTCCTCTGTCCATGGGCTTCTCCAAGCGTGATTACTGGAGTGGGCTGCCACCGCCTTCTCCAGTGGATCTTCCCAACCCAGGGACTGAACCTGGGTCTCCCACATTGCAGGCAGACTCTTCACCAACTGAGCCACCTACTTCTTGGTATTTTTCTCCATTTGCCGCTTCCCCTCACCACTCTCTTCATCTTCACACAATTCTCTGTTTGAAACAAGGCACAATTTCAGCATTAATTCAACCAGCTGTTCTTTGAAGAATGGAAAGCGAGAAAACGACTTGCTTTTCAGGGCAGTGCCACTCAGCAGCCATCCAAGAGAGGAGGATTGGGACTGCTGACCTTTAACCCTGGGTCCTTAGCTCAAGCAGCCCACCAACCTGGGACTCTGCCTCCTTTTCTTGAACTGAAAAGTCCTCACTAGATGACTTTCAAGGTCCAAGCTCTGAGGATTTTTGACTTAGATTTTGTTGGAGGTTCAAAGAATCAGTTTGGGGAAAGGGCTGATAATGTCATCAGAAATAAGCATGGCCAAAGGAAAGACCACGAGCCAAGACAAGAGGGCACTTCATGCCAGGCTTGTCCCCACAGATGGCCCGACAGCGATGGTCCTAAAGCAGGAGACCTGAAGACCACGAGTGGCTCTGCCTATAGCTTTGGCAGACACTGCTGTCACCAGAGTTCAGTTCAGAGGGAGAATGACAGGCAGGAGCTGGCTTTCTAAACAGGGGCTCGACTTCATCCTTCCCTCCGTAGACACGTCCCCTCACTAGAATGTGTTTTGGACAGCTGTTCTTGAAGGTAGAGAAAAATGCAAAACCCTAAGCAAGCCGTTTGCCATTTCTGCCTTAGTCCTGCCCCAGCAGTCCTCTGTTAAGGTCATCTCATCTTCCACACTTGTACAGGCAACAGGTAGACCTGGGTTTAGGTCAGCTGTGCCTTTCTAGTTGTATGATCTTGGGGAAGTAACTTCAAGTACCAGTTTCCTCATCCTCCAAATGGGGATGCTAGCTCATGATAGCTGCATGTTTATACTATATGAGTTCGTCAGATAGTGAGCCCTCACTGGATGTCAGCTGTGACTGTTGCTTGTTGTTCCTAAAGCTCCCCTTTCTAAACTTACATCTCGTCTATCTTCCAGTGCTTGAGATACCTACTGCTGGGTAACAAATGTTTCAACATTTAATGGCCTAAAATTAGCACTTTATTGCTTCTCACGATTCTGTGTGTCGACTGCAGCTCAGCTGGATGGTTCTTCTGGTAGCACAGTCTGAAATTCGTCATGCAGCTGCAGTCAGATGGCTGGAGCGGGAACACCTGAAATGGCTTGACATACATGTCTGGTCCTTGGCAGGGAAACTGGGGCCCCAGTGATCTTTCTTCACATGGTCTCTCCATGATACTACCTTGGGCTTCTTTACACCGAGGCTGGATCGTAAGAGCAAAGCTCCAGACTGTAAGCACTGTTTACATCATGTTTGCTAATGTCCCATTGACTAAACTCAGTCAGCCTGGCCCAAGACTAGAGTCAATATGGGAGGGACGGACTACACAAGGTATGACTATCAAGATGTGTGGTTCATTGCAGCCACCAAAATAAGTCTCTACCACATCCAGTTTCCAAACCCCTACTGTCTGGAAAACTTCTTCACTTGGATGTCACTCTTAGTTTGAACCTAGCTAATTCACTTCCAATTGAATATAGGCAACTCATTGTTCTCATTGATGAGCATGGAGCTGGTGCTGGATCATAAAAGACAGCCTCATTTTGTCAGCTTTCCTCCCAGATTATTCCATCAGTTTTCTTCCAAGTTAAAAACCCAAATGCAACTCCCCCCTCACCTTTTTATTTATTTATTTTTAACCAAAATCTAGATTTTGTGAAACCTTGGCATTTATTCCTTTGTTTTCCACCTTCACTGCCACCATTGAAGTCCAAATCCTTATTGTCTTGCATGTGAACAACTGCAGTAACCTTTCAGTTAGGTTTACTTTAAACACCATTTTTAGTTTGATGCCTTTCTTTTCAAGAACCTGCAGTATATTTGTTGTTCTTACTGAATCAAACCTGCTTGTTTTCCAGTGCCCTTATTTATCTTATACAACTCTTCTTTTCCACTGTTGTATATTGTCCACCCTTCAGAATGAGGAGGGAAGTACTTAATGAAAGAGTTTAAGTCCATCTACATTATAAATATCTTTGAAGACAAAGGGGAATAGAGGAGGTGATGAGGCAGAGCAAAAATCCTGAAGGTAAAATGTGAAGTGGAAGGGATTTTACTGTTGCTGTTTGTGTTTTTGAGAATTAGGTAAGAATTAAAGGAGGAAACTAGTTATTTCAGGGGGTTGGAAATTAGTTCCGTTTTAATGGAATGCCTTAAGTTTAAGGAATCTTGAACTGTCTGGTTCTTCACTGCACTGCTCATGGCTCAGTTGGGTTTCACATCCGCATAGTCTGTTTGACTGTTGTCAGTGGTGCCAGGTGTATGTTCTGATGTGGTGCTTGGCCCACACTGAGTGCCTCATGAATGTTTGGATGAAAAATATAAGCAGAACTTAGACTTTTTATAAACTAGAATGGGCAATATCCACAGAGTATGAGGAAAGGATGTAGTTCTCTTATGTTAAATGGACAGAGATCCAGGAGGCAGTTCTGTGAATCATGTTCACCACTGAAAGCTGCCGTCTGTTAATGAAGCACTCAGTGCTTGTGCTCCGGACACTGACTGAGGCTGGGGTGAGTGAGGCTTAGCCAGTTATGCTGCACAATGAGAGTGCCCATGTCTTCTGTAGATGGGCACAGAAAATGTGTCAGGAATGTGGGAAGAGAGACCTATTACATTGTTTTTCTTTTTTAGACCTATAAGCTTTTTGAATTAGATAACATTTTAAAAATAGGATATTGAAAGCATAACTTCCTGTTCATATGAGGGAACAGCATTATAAAGTGATAAACACAGAAAGGCATGAACCTAAGGAATTGAGCAAGCATATTCAGTTAATCCCTGACATTATTTTGATAGTTCATTTTTATTCCAAAGGCATCAAATTTTTTGTGAAATCAGTGATAGTTTTTGACCTCAGTAATTGAGACTCTGTGTAAGGAAATGGACAGTGTTTTGAAGAATCTCTCCCACTCCACCAGCTTTCAACCACAGTTTCAAATACACTATTTTAAAGAACTTAACTCCAGAGTAGTCCACTTAACTTTATTAACTTGGACTTCAAGGCAGCTGCATTCTTTGGGGTGGAGCCATGCTCTTCTTTCACTATGACCCTGTTTTATTCCTTTAACTTCTCATCACAGCCGAAGAAGGGGCCCTATTTCTTCCTGGAGATTTAGAGGCCAAGGAGCTGTTTCCAGTTTCTTCCTGAGTCCGCCCAGCGTGTCATGCAGGGGCTGCAGGGGAGAGCTGTCCTTGGGAGGGCCTCCTCAGAAGCTCTGGGGATGGGCCTTGAGCTCTTGGCTGCAGTCAGGGTTTTCCAAAGTGGAGGCCGCAGTAATGCTCGTCATTGACTGAGAGACGTGCTGCCTGGGCTATTTTCATGAGGGTCAAATAAAACTCTCTTGTCTTCAGCCTGCTTTGAAAGGTGTTTTCCTAATGATTTTACCAGTCAAACAGAATGACTGTGTGGGAGAGTGTAGTTAAAGAGCTGGAACACTCCGGGCCACTTCCCTTCTCCACCCAGTGCCCCTGCTTGCCTTTCCCCCCGAAGCTCCTCCTCTCCCAGGCACACACTCGCTGCTCTGTTTTCTGTTCTGGAACTGCCTGAATTGTGAGATTTTTGAGGAACTCCTCAATCCAGAAAGAAGTGCCAGGAACACAAACAGCTAACTGGCATTCATCCCTAGGGAAGCTGCATGACCAGCCAGGCTGGTCACATTATCTCCATGGGGCACTTAGCTTTGAGAGAGACCTTGGCGATCTCAAATCATCCTAGAAGCATTTCCAAAAGGTAGAAAGAATTGCCAAGAAAAGGCTGTAATCAGGAGGTGCTGTATCTTTTGGGTATGTTGGACTAGTTGCAGAAATACTGGCTGGAGGCAGTGTATATTTTTGCTGTTTATCTTCATCTGATCTGCTTGTGATTTATTTCAGGTAACTCTGGCCAGGTTAATAAACCTTTGAAATGGATTTCTGATTGGTGATCCATAAGCCAAAATGTGACCTCAGCAAAGTGTGTGTGTTTACATGTGTGCGTGCACGCTCTTGGCTGGTGCTGAGTAGTGGCTGGCCTATCAGCTGGGCTGTATGTCCTGTGGTGTATCATGGTCCCCACTATTCCCTTCTCCTCCTGGTCTTATCACCAAGCTGCTTGCCTCTTGTCTGTTACTCACACGGTCCCTGCCAGCTTTTGAGTTTGATGCCCTGCTTTTAGTACAAGTGTTTTCAGTGGTCCTCGAATGCTGAATCCCATTTATTCTGAGACAAACCAAAGGCGCTGATAAAGATTTTTCAAGAAAATTTAGAAACATCAACTGTTATTTTTCAGTGAAAATATTTCTCAGCTTCTAGCAGGCTGCCCCTGACTGAAGGTCTGTCTGGCTTGCAACAGCTTGGCCCATGTTAGGCTGACTTCCTCAGGGGCCTTTCTGCTACTGTCCACTCAGACAACACAGCAGCAGTTCTGAAACCTGGTGCTTCCTGCAGCCTTGGAAGGCTGCTGCTGGAAGATGGCTCCCCATAAGTGGTACAGATACCTGCTCTAGGAGCTGACGTGCATCCTGTTTATTCAGCAAACACGGTGGGAAATGCAAAGAAATGTGACCCACTCGTTCCGGGGTCACCAGGGCAGTTCTTAGTGTTCTATTACTGATGAAAAATGTAAAGATCTACAACACTCCGCTATCTGATGCATACAAAAATTTTCAGTCTTTTTTTTACATAACCACCTTCCACCATCTATCTTTTTAATTGTAATTTGGCTCCTTTGTTATACAGCAACTTAGCACCAGCTACGCAATAGTGTATATATGTCAATGCTGCTTTCTCAGTTCATCCTGCCTTTACCGTCCCCTGCTGTGTCCACAAATCCATTCTCTAGTGGGTTCATCAGTACCATTTTTCTAGATTCCACATGTATGCTTTAATATATGATACTTGTTTTTCTCTTTCTGACTGACTTTGTATAAGAGACTCTAGGTTCATCACCACCTACCTTTTAAATACGGCAACAAAGAGGTAGCAAAAGTGATATTTGAACTTCATTCTTCTTTCCTCTGTCCCCTGTTCCTTTACCATCTAGTAGAAATACTGAGATGCTGTGAATAGAGAATGGAAAAAATTGAGAATCTATGGGGATAGAAGAGCCCATGTAATGAGCCTCTGTATAATTGAGAATTCAATAGAATAAGCCATCAAAAAAAGAATTTTCAAGTAGTGATTCGTTTTGGAATCATTTTGTATTTCCCCATGATTATGAGAGTAAAATCATTAAAATGTGATGTTAACTGAAACTTTGCATCAGATTTTTTATACTGTATTGCACTGTGTTTTATTCCATGTGCCTAGATAGGACTGAGATCATGCTGAGCAACGAGTTGTAGAATGGAAAATTCTAGAGGCGTGTCTACACTGGAGCCTGATTATTTGGTTTATGGGCTATTCTACCTATGGGTTCTCAATTCTATCCATTTCTATTCACTAAGGAAATGGAAGTTATAGTAAAAATATCTAGAGTCTATCTTCTTTACATTACTTGGCTTTTTTCTTTCTCAAATAATTTTGTCTCTTAAGGCACATAGTCAAATATTAATTATTAAATGAGACATTTTGAATTAGTTGGCTGACATTTTTTAAATGAAAAAATTTGAGATAATTTTAGATTCACTTACAATAGTAAGAAGTAACACAGAGATTCTGTGTCCCCTTTGCCTGGTTTTCCCCAATTGTAACATCTTATAGTGCCTTTCACAGCTTCACACCAGGATGTTGACATCAACACAGCCAAGACACAGAACATTTTCCTCATCACAGGTATTCCTCAGGCTGCCCTTTTATAGCCACAGTCAGTAACCCAAGCCCACCTCTGGCAACTGCCAGTCTCTTCTCCATTTCTATAACTTTGTGGGCAGCTTATTTTTAGAAACATTTCTCCAATAGTTGGCCTCTGGGAAGAAAATAGCCATTAACACTTACACAGAGCAGATGACTTTTGTAGGGGGAAGCTGGTAATTATGCACACACACTCAGTGCTGACTTGGGTTACTCTGCCAGGAGACAGTGTGGGGTCCGCAACTGCAGATTACTGAGGTGTCAGAACTGAAACTATTCTTGCCAGAAAGTGCCTCTGCCAAAGGCTGTCAGAATTTTCCCTCCTGAATTACACACCTCCACAAAGCAGGCCAAGAAATGACTTGGGTGGCAAGCATTTCTAGCCTTTCTCTGACACTAGAATAGTCACATACTGTCTGGGATCCCTAGTAGCTATGGAAAGGGTGAGGGAAGGTATTTTTTGTCAGTTTATGATTATCTGCTGATGAGGGAACTCTTTCCTTTTCTTTCCATCTTTGTAGTTGTCTTTGCTACTTTGAAGCTCTGCATTAACCATGCATTGCACTTGGAGCTTCTGGAGTGCCTCAAGGTGCTGCATTGTCTTTCCCTCTTCCTTCTTGTCGGTCTGACTTCATCATCTGATGCCACCAGCAAAGTAAGAGACATGGTGTGTGTGAGTCGCTTGGTCGTGTCTGTCTTTCTGCTGCCTCATGGACTGCAGGTCATCAGACTCCTCTGTTCATGGCATTCTCCAGGCAAGAATATTGGAGTGGGTTGCCATTCCCTTCTCCAGGGGATCTTCCTGACCCATTGTGGGCAGATTCTTTGCTGTCTGAACCACCATTATTGTTGTTCAGTTGCCAAGTCGTGTCTGACTCTCTGCGACCCCATTAACTGCAGCACTCCAGGCTTCCGTTCTTCACTATCTGAGTTTGCTCAAAACTTGTGTCCATTGAGTCAGTGTTGCCATTCAACCATCTTATCCTCTGTCACCCCCTTCACCTCTTGCCCCCAGCCATCAGGGTCTTTGCTAGTGAATTGGCTTTTCATGTCAGGTGGCCAAAGTATTGGAGCTTCAGCATCAGTCCTTCTAATATTCAGGGTTGATATCCTTTAGGATTGACTGGTTTGATCTCCTTGCAGTCCAAGGGATTCTCAAGAGTCTTCTCCAGCACCACAGTTCAAAAGCATCAGTTCTTCCATGTTCAACCTTCTTTATGGTCCAACTCTCACATCCATATGTGACTACTGGAAAAACCATAGCTTTGACTATATAGACCTCTGTCGGAAAAGTGATGTCTCTGCTTTTTAATACACTCTCTAGGTTTGTCATAACTTTTCTTCCAAGGAGCAAATGTCTATTAATTCCATGGCTACAGCCACCATTGCCATTGTGTTATTAGAAGAATCTAGAATCATCTAATGTCTGCAGCTGTTTGGACCTGTGTTACTTTTGCTCTTACCTGTAGCTCAGGTAGCTCAAACACTTCCACTTTAGGACATGAAATAGGAGATCCAGTAGATACTGGAAGAAATTGATTTTTATAAGTTTTTATAGATTGGAATTGCTTGAAACAGCCCTGTCTTTGGCATAAATCAGCTGTACATTAAAATTTTTTATTGCAAGAATTAAATGATATGGTTTAAGACATAAATGGCAAATTTGATGTTTCGGACATATTACACTTTAATTGTTTTATATATTTTGTCGTCATTGGTAGTCTTAAGTCTCATAATGAAAACAATTTCTACTTTGTAGCTATAAGACTTGATACAGAGAAAGATTTAATCGACTCTTAAAGCCATGTCCGGACTAAGTAACAAAGAAAGAAATCATGGTGCAAGGAGAGGACCCAGAGGGATGGTATGGGGTGGGAGATGGGAGGGGATTCATGTTTGGGAACGCATGTACACTCGTGGTGAATTAATGTCAATATTTGGCAAAACCAATACAGTAATGTAAAGTAAACCAAAGTAAAAATAAAAATTATAAAAAAAAAAAAAAGAAGTCATGGATTTCTAAGGTCCTTCCCTTCCTTCCTATTTTTGTTATGCTAATTTTAACCTTCTTTGAAAACTAAAGAGTTGCTAAGAATTTCAATGAACTGTGTGTCTAATAATGTTCCTGTTTATAAACTTAAGTAGCCAGTTGAGTTGTGAAGAGAATGGGATGTATGGGTTCCCCCTCCCCGCCCCAGGATGATGTACAAAAGGAAATGATAAAAAAGAAAATGAATGGTTAATGAGTCAGTGTGAAGCTCATTAGTCAGATTTGTGTTTTGTCCACACAAAAAAGGAATAGTTGAATAAATTTAGGTTGCTGATCTTTGTTATCTGATTACTACCTTCTGGTATTCCAGTCATATATGGAGATTTAAAGGTTTTCATTTTCAGGAAGTGTTTTGTTACGTGGACTCCTTTGTCAGTTATCTGTGCATTAGAAAGTTTTTAGTGTGGTCTTCAGCATTAAATTGGATGATTTTTGATGTAATAAACCAGTGGGTTATGCCTTGGAATTTAGTTATTAGTTACTCATGAATTACAGTTCCAAGGAGACAACTGAACCTAACTCAGTTACTTTTTGACTGAAAAATATTTTATTGTAAAGCTAACACACTTTATCATCAAGTTTTAAATTAATGTTGGTTTTGAATGAGTAAGGAATTAATATGTGTGCAGTGTTCTAAGAGGAGGATGTCAGGAATATGAGTACTGTCAGCTGTAGACCTATATAGTGATCCTTGAAATACAGTATTAGACAACTGCTGATGATTTTTGTGTACTAAATTACAAATTTAACTTTGCTGTGATTTCAGATTATTTAAATGAGAAGTAATATTAATGTTGGACCAACTAAAGAACACCATGCATTTGCCAGCAGAATGTAAGCTACGTGAGGGCAGACACTTTGTAGTTCTTGGTTCCTGTTGTATTTCTAGCTCCTAGAATAGTTTCTGACACATGAGGCAAGTGTGATACCATTTTGTTGAATGAATGAATAAATATTAAACACAGGACAATAGGTTGAGAAATTGTATAAGTCCTGTGTCTTCTTTGCAGTAAGTACCTTTTAGTTTACTTCCCTTGAGAATAGTGAAACTATAAATTTATTTGCTATAGGAGAAGTCAGCCTATGGTAGGACGTTATATGCAGCATAAATGACATATTTGTGAAAGGTGCCCCATCTACACACTTTGTAGATCATACCCTTTCCTAGATATTCTAGATAAAGTTTCCTAAAAAATTATACAATTCTTTGAATTTCAAAACAAAGCAATACAAAGAAGCAGGTGTAAAATAGGGGGCCAACATCTCTGATGATTACTATGTACTAAAACTTTATATATGGGGAGAGATCTAATATCTAATCTTCACTGTATAACCTTGTGCACAAGTAGTTATTTTCAATTGTGCAAGTGAAGAGGTCAGCTCAGCTGCTAAGTCGGGAAGCCTGATGAGTCCAATTCTGTCTGCCTCCAAAATCCATGCATTTGACACTGTGGTGTTGTTTTCACTAGTCTGATTTCTGAGGTTTATTTAAGCCAAACTTCTTGAAGCTTTCTGCATTCACTGTTCTCAAAGTCTGAATAATCCAGTGACTGCTACTCAGTTTGCATCGCCTCACTTCTTTTGTGCCATTTGACAGTGAAGGGCTTTTCAGAGGTCCCACTTAAGATTTGTCTTCACTTGGTTTTTACTCTCCCCTAGTTTTCTGACAACTCTCTTGGGGGCTCATTAAATGTATTGACTATTTGGCAGGAAAGTGCTATCTTAGCTATATTGAGTCTTTCCATTGGTAAGCATACATAGCTCCCCTTTTAAGTCTTTTCAAAATGACTTTCAATAAAACTTTTACAACTTTCTTCATAAAAGTCCTTGGTACCTGTAGTTATTATCTCAAATGGTATCTTTTTTTTTTTTTTTAATTACATGTTCCAATAGTTTGTTGTGGGTTACAAAACTCCAATTATTTTTGTGTATTCTTGTATCAGGCAAACTTTATAAGTATTCCCAATAGTTTGTTTGTATTTTGACTTTCAAAAACCTTTCTATTTAGCAATAATTATAGAAGATTTGTTGGAAGAGTCGCAGAGGTTTTACAAGTTCCCCTATGCCTTTACCCAGCCTTCCCTGAAGTTAACTTCTTACATAACTTACACAGAAGTGTGGCACTTTACTTACAAAAAAAAAAAAGCTGATACTGGTACATTACTGTTTGCAGACTTCATTTAGATTTCACTTTTCCCACTAACATCCTTTTTCTGTTTCAGAGTCCAATCTGGAATATTATGTTGCATTTAGTGTCTTAATTTTAATGCAGAATATTATACTACTTGGAAAGACAGTTTTGTGTCTTAGTTTCCAACTCTCTGTATGCATATGTGTGTGTGTGTGTGGTGGTGGTGGTGTAGGGATTAGGTATGTGTGTAGTACATACCCTCACAGGCTGGTTTGGACTGTGTGTTTGTAGTGTAGGTAGGTACTAGGTGTGTATACAGTACACACCCTCACAGGCTGGCTGAGTGTGTGTGTGTGGGGGGGGTGTAGGTAGGTATTAGGTGCGTGTATAATACAAACCCTCACAGGCTGCCATGGACTGACCACTCTTCCAGGCTCTACACCCCATACTCCTCCTGTAAATGTTGGTGCTCCCCAGAATTCTGTCCTTTGCCCTTTAATTCATGCCTGCTACACACTGTTCTGGATCTCATTTTAGTCTTCCTGTGTGGGTTTGGAGCAGCCTGTGCATCCAAAGTAGCCACTGTTTGCTATGATTAATCAGTTATTCTAGATTTCTTTGAGCTCCATATTCATAGAGCTATCTTTTGGATACCTGTGTATGCATTTTCCAGAGACTTCCAGTATTATCTTAACAGAACGTAGCTAATCATCTTGCCAACTTGTCTCTCCTTTTGTATATCCCACCTCAACAAGGAGAAACAGTTCTTTCCTTTCTTGCCTGTGTCCTTACCTCCATTATCTCCATTCCTTTCAGATCTATTTTTGTTCCCTTCATCTCTCACATATTTATCAACATCTCTCCATCCAATTTCATGCAAAGCACTCATTCTTTCATCCTTTTTCAAATTCCTTAACACAGTATTCAGAGCCCCTGGCCTCACTCTGTCCCATGATGCCCTCTCCCACAGCACCCTCACTGTGCTGGCCATGTCCACGAACCTGACGTTTGTGGCTATGCCATGCTCTTTCTCCTTTGCAAGTTTTGTCAAGATGCTTTTGTTGTTGTTCCTACTCTCTTCCTGACAACTCCTGCTAATTCTGTTGGTCTCCATTCAGTTGTCACTGCTTTAGGAAGCCTCTCCTTTCCAGGCTGGGTTAGGTGTACCTTCTGAATGCTCTTGGGTAGCTTGTGTTAATTTCTCTCATGGCACTTACAGTACTGACCTTGTCTAGTTACCTGTACCATCTCTCTTCTTGACAATACTGTATGTTTCTTAAGGTCAAAGACTTAATGTATTTCGCTCTGTGCTTCCTATTGCTCTGCACAGTACCTGGCACATAGCTGTTACTAACAAATGTTTATTGAATGAATAAAATGTATTCTCTGTTCTAGGAAACACTGACTTGCCTGTTTCGAAAAACCATATTCTTTTACTAGGGACAACCTCTCTAAACGTCAGCTTCTTTATTTATATATGAGTAGGGTGCATTGCTGGAGAAGGCAGTGGCACCCCACTCCAGTACTTTTGCCTGGAAAATCCCATGGACGGAGGATACTGGTAGGCTGCAGTCCATGGGGTCGCGAAGAGTCAGACACGACTGAGTGACTTCACTTTCACGCATTGGAGAAGGGAATGGCAACCCACTCCAGTGTTCTTGCCTGGAGAATCCCAGGGATGGGGTAGCCTGGTGGGCTGCCGTCTATGGGGTTGCACAGAGTTGGACACGACTGAAGCGACTTAGCAGGAGCAGCAGCAGGGTGCACTGCATGACCTCTAAGTCCTTTATAGCTCTAACAAGTTAGTATTTATTATTTTAAGATTTATCATCCTTTGAGCCTATTCAAAAGAAAATGATACAAATTCCAAAAAAGGAGTTGCAAAATGTTTTGAGCCATAGTAGTCACATTGAAATAATCCTTTAGCTGGCTTTTTGGTTATACTGTGTAACTAAATGTGTCAGATGTTAATGGTCTGAGCAATTGAACATTTGAGTAGTTTACTTACTGTAATCAGAGTTTTGTTTCTTTGCTTACCTATCAAAATCATTTTAGAAAGACCATGTAAATTCTCTTTTGCTAAAGACTGTCAAGTAAAAAGTAGACAACTGTTTACGGATATTGTAGATGGGATTTAAGATGTAACTGTATTATGATAGGACCAAGTGACGACTAGTGAAGTGTGTTGTGTGAAAGTCGCTCAGTCATGTCCAACTCTTTGTGACCCCATGGACTATATGATCCATGGAATTCTCCAGGCCAGAATACTGGAGTGGGCAGCCTTTCCTGTCTCCAGGGGATCTTCCCAACCCAGGGATCGAATCCAGGTCTCCCGCATTGCAGGCAGTTTCTTTACCAGCTGAGCCACAATGGAAGCTTCCCTAATGATAAGGTTCTTCAGTTCGGTGCTTTTGTTTTTATGTTATAGCAGAGGGGGAAAAAGTTGAATTTTAAACTTGGATAACACACTATTTTTCCAAGTTTGTCTCTTACTGGACTTAAATAACAACATTAGAAAGCCATGAGAAGTCTTACGTTTATCAAAATTGTTGACTTCTGTGCATCCAAAACCTGAACATAGATTGGTGGTCTCCAGCATGCTGAAAAGACCTGGGCTATATCAGGGTTCAGAGGTCCAATTTAGAAAGAAAGGTTTTCTATTGTAGACTATTTTTAAGAACTTTCAAAATGTAAAATATAGATACAGGAAACCATATAAAACAAATTCGTAGATTAATGGGTTATTACTAGGTGAACATTCTTATAATCACCACTCAGGTTAGAAAACAGAACTTTGCCAGCCATCCCAGATGCCTGTGTGTCCACTGCCTCTCCAATAAAGTACACAGATTTCTAAATACTTTGAATTTCTTAGCAGTTTCATCACAGCGATAGGCATCTTTAAATATTCTAGTTTAGTTTTGCTTTTTAAAGTATGCACTTTAGGCCTTTTTTAGTCTCAGGTCCCCCTTCCATCTTTTTTTCCTCCATAGTAATTGATTGATTGTTGAGGAAACTACATTATTTGACCTGCGAGGTTTCTCAGTCTGGATTATGCCTGTTGCTCGAGCTGTCTCAGACGTGGCTGTTTAGGCTATGTGGCTGTCTCCTGCCTCAGTCCTGAAATGACAATCTGCCTGGAATATCATTTTTTAATCTCCCTTCCCTGTACTTTGTGATATTATCTCCTACATATCTTTCAAACCTTAGCTCAAATCTTCTCTCTCCTAGCAAGATTCTGATTTTTTCATCTGATAATATATGTAATTTTCTGTAATCTCATAGCACCTGTATAATACTCATGTACAATACCAAGGACATTACAGCAATGAGTTCCTTTATCCATTTTCCTTTTGCGTGAGATGCTTTCAACTCACCAGATGTTCACAAGGTTATTTCTATGTGCCTGGCATGGGATAGACACAGATGAAGTATAGTTCCCTTTTGGATGATATACTTCTTACATCTCTTTTAATTGAGATACTTCCTCTTGTTACTCATAAATGCAGTTATTTTCAGTCATGTTTAATATGGCATACACTTGGTATTTTATACAGCATATAAAAATTGGTTCACAATGGATCAAAACCTAGATATACAAGGTAAAACTAAAACACTTAAGAGAAAAGCATAGGCATAAGTCTTCATGACCCCAGGTTAGGCAATAGTGTCTCCGATATGACAACAATGAAAGAACAAAATACACTGGATTTCATGAAAATTAAAAAATGTTTATGCATCAAAGGATAACATCAAGAAAGTGAAAAGACAACCCACAGCATGGAAGATATTTATTTGCAAGTCAGATATCTGATTAGGGCTTGAATCTAGAACATATACAACTCGATGTGAAAAAGTCTTCTTAAAAAATGAGCCAAGGATCTGAATAGACATTTCTCTAAAGATACACAAATAGCCAATAAACACATGAAAATATATTCAGCATCAGAAAAATGCAAATGAAAACTAAGAGATAACCACTGTATACCCAATCAAAATGACTATAATAGGAAAACAGAACAAAAACCCAGGACTACAAAAAAGGTGGCCTGGATGTGGAGGAACTGGACCCCTTAATTTGTGAGAATGTAAAATGGTTGCTTTGGAAAACAATATGACAGTTTCCCAAATGATTAAACATGGTACCATATTGACTTTTCAGTATATGCCCAAGAGAAATGAAAATGTGTCTATACAAAATCTTGTACAGGAATGTTTGTAGCAGCATTATTCATAACAGCCAAACACTGGAAACTAACTAAATGTCTATCAAACTGGGTGGGTAAATCAAATGTGGTCTATTCAATGGAATGTTGCTGCTGCTGCTGCTAAAGTCACTTCAGTCGTGTCCAACTCTTCGTGACCCCATGGACTGCAGCCTTCCAGGCTCCTCCATCCGTGGGATTTTCCAGGCAAGAGTACTGGAGTGGAGGGCCACTGCCTTCTCCCCAGTGGAATGTTACTTGGCAGTAAAAAAGAATGAAGTGCTGATTCATGGCTATAACGTGAGTAAAACTTGAAAACATGCTAAGTGAAGGAAGTCAGTCACAAAAGACCACATATTGTATGACCACATTTATATGAAATATCCAGAATAGGCACATCTATAGAGATAGGAGGTAGATTAGTGGCAGCCTAGAGTTGGGATGGTGGTACTGGGAACATAGGAGGTGTGGGATGAAGATGCTCTAAAACTGATTGTGGTGATGGCTGCACAACCTTGTGACTATATTAAAAACCACGGAATCATGAATACTTTACATGAATTGTATCATACATGAATTGTATCTTGACTTAAAAAACAAAAGTACCAGGGGCACCAATAGTTTAGCACAAGAGCCACTGACAGTACTTAAACATCATGGTAACTCTGGAAAAAGAACTTCTAAGCTGGAGTTAACTGATAGGAACAATTCAAGTCAGCTAGGCAAATAAGCATAGGATTGCTTACCATGCTGGCAGTTTTTTAAGCATAGTTTTCAAATGACAGTGTTAAGAGAATAAAGCTCAGGTAAATGAAACCTACCTGATCTCAAAAGGAAAAAATGTCAGATCAGGTTAGTTGACGATGTTATTCTTATATTCCATATACTTACTGATTTGTCAATTTTTGCTTTAGACAATTCAATTCTGTTTTTTTCCTTGAGGTATCTCTCATGATTATGAAATAACTTTGCTCATATCTAGTTAAACTAGTTGCCTTGAAGTCCACATCAGATACTAATGTAGCCATAACCAGCATTCTTAATAATTAGTGTGTGCAGCTTACGTATTTTCCTACATTATTTTCAATTTGCTCATATCTTTGTATTTAAAGTGCTTTTCTTGTAAGCAACATAGTTGGGTTTTGCCTTTTATCTTGTTGACAGTTTTTTCACCTTTAAAAAGTAAAGTATTTAGTTCCTTTATATTTAGTTTAATTATTGATATGTTTGGGTTTAATTTGCCATCTTGGAATTTGTTTACCCCATCTGTTCTTTGTCCTTTTGTTTCTCTTTTCCTGCTTTCTTTTGGGTTGTAGTTTTCTATATCCATTTTTCTGAGACAGAAATGGCACAGCTGTTAACCACTGGGATAGCTCAGGAGATAACTTTGCTCTTGAACTCTACCTTGTCTTTTCAGATCTCTCTCCATCCACCTTTGGGCTCTCAGCTCTGTTCTGCTTCCATCCTTCAGTGGATAGCTGCTTTGCACTCAGCAAAGCCTAGATGATTCAGAAGGATCTGAGGCCCTTCCGTTCTGTCTTCTGCCTGTCGGGTGTGATGGTTGTACACTAGGTGTGAGCTCTGTAGGAGAGAACTCGCAGGTGGGCATGGAATTGCTCTTTGATATCAGCAGCTATTAAAAGTCTGTAAAAGTTTAGCTGGTTTATTCATACTCCCCATTTTGGCAGGATGATTCTTCTTCCTGTTAAAATGAAAGCAGGTCATCTCTTTTTTGGGGGAAGAGACCCCAAATGTGGAATTCTTTACGTGGAATTGTGTTTGTTTAGATCTCTCTCTACCTCAGATCTGATGGGTTTTTAAAGAAAATCTAGGATTTTGGGGATTATCCAGCTTCTTATTGATTTAGGCTCTGGTTCCTGCCTATATTTTTATGGTTATATGATAATAGAAACACTTTTCAGGCACTGAGAGTTTACTTTTTAGTGGCTTATCAAATAACGGTATCCCAATGTGAATTCCCAAGGAATCTATGAAAGGCCAATGAATAAATGAATGACATTTACTTTTGCTTCTGAGTTACTGGTATTGACCACACGTTAATATCCATAATCTGCCTTATGAACAGTAATTATACATTTACAAAATGGTGGGCTAGAGCTACGCTAGTTTATTGATAAAGTGCCAGAAAAAAGTATAGTGATTGTGCAGTCATGAGCATTTATACAACCTCATGAGTTAAAAAGAGATGCTCATGTATTACACATGACTTAAGGATCTAATCATTAATAAGATTTTTGACAAATAAAGGCAAAATTCTGTTTTCTACATTTTTCCATAATGTTGTGAAAAACTTTGTTTTCATGACTTGACTATATTCCTTTTACTTTGTATCTTTATTTATTTATTTATATTTTACTTTGTATCTTTTAAGATTCTACAAAAGAATTTCACCTGGAGTGACTGGTACATTGAGGAGAATCAGACATAAAATTAAATGTCCAATAAATGTCTTTTTTACTTGATTCCCTCTGTGGTAATTTATAATGCAGGTTATGAGAAGCACAGTTCTGAGAAGGCTGACAGTAAAGAGTTAATTTGACTTACCAAGAATTTCTTAAATTTAACTGGCCCCAGAACCTGTTTTTTAAAGTAATCTGTTAGTCAAAATACATTTTGGAGAATGCTGCCTCTGAATAGCAAAAGAGAAGTTTTAAACCTTTTCATTGAGTTGATTAGATGATTATTTGTCCATCTAGCATTATCATGCTTATGTAATATCTATTTTTTTTTCTGATAATCTGTTTAATATTGACAATGTAGTTAACACATAGGTCATCCTCTTCAGGATCTTATAGTCTGAAAATCTTCATCACACCATATAAGCAAATTAAATGTAAACATTATTTTTTTGCAAATATCTAGTTGAAAAACAAAATCTATATATCAAAATATGTCCATAAAGAAAGGTAAGTACATTTGGCATTGTATTGATGGGAAAGCTAGAAATAAGAAACCAAAGGAAATATAAACCAAAAGATAGTAGCAAATTATATTTTGTGAAGAACAGGTTAAAATAGCTTTTAAAGAATTTAAACTTAAGCAGTAGTGTGAAAATTCTAATTGGTTTATATATTTATGTACCCTTCAAATATGTACACTCAAAAAAAACTTTAGTTAACAAGGCCAAGTGGAGGTAATTACCTATTCAACAAGAGAAATTCTCCATCTGTCCCTCTTATCAGCTGACACTGAAGTGAGAAGGGAGTCTGGAGGCACTTGTGCTCCAGTGGGTCATTCGCTCTAATAGAATTTAGTTGACGTTTCACCTCGGCCCCCAGCTCCTTGCCAGGGTGGACTAGCTGGTTGCCTGTGTGTCTCATCTTTTTCCTGTATGTTCCATAAATGTGTTATGTAGATGCCTCATTTTCCTATGATGCTACAAAAGTAATTTTTCTGTTACTTACAGTCAAACTACAACTTCAAGCAGAAGAGAGAGGGGTTGTGTCTATCAAAGGAGTGTGTGCAAACCGTTACCTTGCTATGAAAGAAGATGGAAGATTACTAGCTTCCGTAAGTAATGCTTTCTGTATTTATATATGAATTTAAATTTATTTTAATTGGAGACTAATTACTTTACAGTATTATATTGGTTTTTTCTTTAAGCTGTGAATTTACTAGTTTTGGTATTTATTAAATTTTTATTAAGATTTTGCAAATGTTATGCCACTTAATCTTCACATTCATATAGAAAGTATTATACTCTTATTTCACAGATGCAAAAACTATAGTTCTGAGGGAGCAATAAAGCAACCAAGAAAACACAGCTCGTGTGAGGCAGAGTCTGGAGGGCACGCCAGGTGGTCTTGACTCCCGAGTAGGCACTCTAATTCACTGCATTTTGCTGCAAAGCTATTAAACTTTAGTTATAAAAATATATTGTGCAGTTGTCTGAAGAGCATTGGGATGGACATATAAAATTTTGGGTATGAGTTTTTAAAGCTTCTTTAAAATTTGACATACAGAACACTGTATAGAATATTCTTTGCCAATTCCATGTACCATAGGCTACCAGGCTCCTCCGTCCATGGAATTTTCCAGGCAAGCGTACTGGAGTGGGTTGCTATTTCCTTCTCCAGGAGATCTTCCCAACTCGGGGATTGAACCCAGGTCTCCCGCAATGCAGGCAGACATGTGGGCTCCTCACTTAGGTACAAATGCTTGCTCTGCCACTTATTAGCTGTGTGTTCCTGGGCAAACTATTCTGAGTTCGTTCCCTTAGCTATAACATAGAGACAATAATGATCCTATCTCAGTTTTTGTGCAGACTAGTTTATATCAAGTGCCAAAATCAGGATCTCTTATACGTAGTAGGTGCTCAAAATTTTTACCTCCTCCTCCTGTTCTCATTTATATATAAGCTCAGTTATGAGCAGACTTTTATCACTGCCACTCTGGGGTCCTCACTCCTGGTTAGTATCTTCTCCATTAATGCAGGTTCTCTGTCAACTTCCACCATTATCATTACAACTGGGATTGCAAGTGTGTTGACCAGACTGCGTAGGGAATGATGCAGGGAAACAGAGCGGTATAACAGACACAGACCCTCCTTGTGTCATTGTGGGAGTAGAAAAGATATGTACCTAAAAGTGTGTATATACAAACCTCAGCCCTGCTACCAGTACCAGTACCAGTTAGAAGCTCTCTATAACTTTCCTCACAGAAGGGATCTAACAATACTGGTGTTTTGAGCTTATACAGATAGTTTTTGATTTTTTTTTTTCTGAGTGAAGATCTTTGGATTTCTTTTTAATTAACTTAATGGTGTGTAGTTGACAATGTCACGTTAGTTTCTGCTGTACAGCAAAGTGAGTCAGTTATACATAATATATTCTTTTTAAGATTCTGTTCCCATATAGGTCATTAGGATTTGAGTAGGATTTTAAAAATAAATTCATTTGTACCATTTCTTCAGATTCCACATATAAGCGATAGCTATGATATTTGTCTTTGATTTACTTCTCTCAGTATGACAATCTCTAGGTCCATTCATATTGCTACAAATGGCACTATTTCATTTTTTTTTTTATGACTAATATTTCATTGTATATACATACCACATCTTCTTTATCCATTCCTCGGTCGATAGACATTTAGGTTGCTTCCATGTCCTGGCTATGTAAATAGTGCTGCAACAAACACTGGAGTGGTGTGTATCTTTTTGAAATACAGTTTTCTCCAGATATATGCCTAGGAGTAAGATTGCTGGGTTATATGGTAACTACTTTTGGTTTTCTGAGAAGCCTCCATACTACTCTTCATAACGACTGTACCAATTTACATTCCCACTAACAGTGTAGGAGCGTTCTCCTTTCTCCACACCCTCTTCTAGCATTTATTGTTTGTGGATTTTTTAATTAACGACCATTCTGACTGATGTGAGGTGATACCTTATTGCTCTAGTAATTAGTGATGTTGAGTATCTTTTCATGTGCCTCTTGGTCATTTGTACATGATCTTTGGATTTCTGAAGGGACTGAAACATACTTACAGAGAAGAATATTCACTGAGTGATCATGTGATTAAGATAGATATATTATGATATTATGTTTGTGATTTTTGCAGGATAAAAGTCTAGGTGTAGTGGTGCTTTCTCTCTCCCTTTTTGTAACTGAATAAAAATTTAGAATGATCGTCAAGAATAGTCAGTGTCTTTTGAGTGTACTAGATACTATGCTAGGCATTAGGATTATAAAACTGAATGCAAAATGGCCTGTGTCTTTAATGAGTGGCAGTCCTGGGGAGGCAGGATTGTAAATAAGTATTTGTAGTAACGTGTAAGGGGATTGATATGTTCCTTTTCTATCTTGCATGCATGCATAGTAATATAGGAAAGGAAGTGATAAAATGTGTCTAGATTGGGGAAGATGACCTGTAAGAGGATTGAATGGAGATTGGGTTATGGGTAATTTTAGGACATAGCACATGCAGAGACATGGATGCAGGAAGCTTACTAGGAGTCTCTCCAAAAGTACAGTTTACTACTGTGGGAGTGTAAGGTGCAAAGGCAGTATGAGGTAGAAGGGAAGAGATATGGCTGGAGAGGCAGGTAAACTGTCTGCTGAGGTATCTAATGTGTCATGTTGCAGTCAGCAGTGGGAAGCTGTGAAGTGTTTTAAGAAGACACACATCAGATTTGAATTTGAGAAAGTTCTCTTGCAGCAATGTAGAGGATGGATTGGAGGGGGCCAAGACTGGCAGAGACAGACCAGTTAGAAGGCTATGGGAATAGTCCAAGCAAGTGATAACCTGGCAATAACAGGATGGAGCAATGAAGTTGATCAGGTTTAGGACTGGAATAAAGGAAAAAGTCAAAGATGACATCTGGGTTTCCAGTTTGGATGAAGAGGTAGATGAGAAAGGGGTTAGAAGAAAAGAACAAGTTCTAGGAAAAGGTAATACAGGTTCAAATTTAGTCTTTTCTAGTTTGAGTTGTCTAAGAGAAATTCAAGTGAAGATGTGTAACTACATAGTTGGAATTATGGGTTTGAACTTTAAAGGAGAGGTCTTTGTTGACCTCGGTGTCATCAGTATATAGGTAGTGGATAAACAAGGGGAATGGATGAACTTTCCTAGGCAAAAAAAAAAAAATATATATATATATATATATATANAAAAAAAAAAAAAAAAATATATATATATAGCAATGAAGACTGTTTGCACGTCTTCCACTATTCTTGCCACAAGCCTGTTGTCAACTCAAGGGATGGTGCAATATTTGGGAATGTACTGAAGTAGCACGTTAAATATTTCCAGGATAGTGAATCTAAGGTTAACTCCAGTATTTTCACCTTGGGATGTGACAGACACACACAGTGTGAATCACTTGGTCTTCTGTAATAGTGTTGATTTGGCTACCACCAGACAGTAATGGTGGTGGAGATAAGAAAGGAGATTACAACATTAGCTTCTGTCCTAACTATGGACAACACTAGTCAAAATGGTTTCAAAGCTTCAGACTTTGCTATGTCTGTCTCAGTCTGGCTCAGTGAGTGACTTCAGATTCCTACCCTGTGGTTTTCCATTTTTGAGATTAGAAGATCCAGTAACCTGGTAATCATGGTGTTCCTGTAAGATCATCACTGGAGGGGTTATTTATCTTGAGAACATAGGCTGGAACATAGGTTCATCTGTAATGATAAAAAGCTCTATAATTATCTAAAGTGATGATAACAAGCTATTCTACTTTATTTATGAAAACTTTTTTAAGCTGAAGTTTAGTTGATTTATAATGTTTTAGTTTCTGGTATACAGCAAGGTGATTCAGTTTTACACACACTGCACCTGGCAGTTTAGTCTTTGGGGTTGCAAGAATTGGACACTTTTAGCGACTAAACCACCACCACATACATACACACATTTTTTTCACATTCATTTCCCTTACAGATTATATAAGACACTGAATACAGCTCTCTGTGCTATAAAGTAGACCTTTTTGCTTTTTTTTATATATAGTAGCTTGTATCTGGTAATCCCTAACCCTTATTCTTCTTTGGTAAGCATCAGTTTGCTTTCTATGTCTATGGGTCTGTTTCTGTTTTGTAAATAAGTTGATTTGTATATTTTTCAGATTCCACATATAAGTGATATGTGGTATTTCTCTATTTCTGTCTGACAGACTTCACTCAGTATGATAATCTCTAGGTCCATCCATGTTGCTTCTACAGCATTATTCTATTTTATGGCTGAGTACTATTCCGTTGTGTATATATACCACATCTTCTTTTTCCATTCATCTGTTGATGGATATTTAGGTTGAGAAGCTACTCAACAGTGCATCTCTGAAACTACTGGGGTTGTAAAAGAGGAGAAAATTTATGACACTAGACCTAAAAACTGAGCTTTCTTCTCATTCTTACAGAATACTCTACAAGTTAGAATTCAGAGAATTCTGACTCCTTCTCTTGGTAAATAGGCATTAAGTGTCCCAAACTTGCTTTTGTACCATCAGAAGCATACTCTAAAATGAACAGTGTTTTCTAGTGTCTCCCTTAGCTAATAAGCAGGACCTTTCACAATATTTATGGTCACAGCATTTTTGGTCTTAAATATATTTCTGTCCCCTTGGATATGTGTTAATTCTTCCTGATAAAACAGACTTCCTTTAGATTGGTATAGCAAAAGTTAAATCAGCAATGCTCAGATATTTACCACAAACTCTGTAGAGAGAAAGCCACAGTTGTTACACATAAATGGAAAATTCAGGATTTATCAATTTTCTTTGAGGAATGGCACCAGCCAAGATCCATTTGTTCCAGCTCCCGTCCTAGAAGCTATTCCTGCCAAGTTCATGAGTTAATCTCTCGTACGATTCAGTTTGTATGGCTTTCTGCCTTGTGTTTCAACAGCCATCCTCTGATTAGTCTGGGTGGGCTGTGTCAATTTTCAGATGAAAAAGTAAGTATCCCTACTCTCAAACTAAGGAGGTGGTTCACTAAGTGGCATACTTCTTGGGGCCAGATCCATAGGCTTTGAGCTGTCAACAGCAGCTTTAAGATACAAAATTAAAAGTCTTGACCCTTGGCTATTATTATCATCTTGCCAACATTTACTGGGTTGAAATGAATCACTGATGGTGAGACATCCCATAGCTAGGGATGTCACCAGGGACTCATTCAGGTGACTTCCCAGAGACTACTGGGCATGTAAGAAAAAAACAAAATGACTTTGCATGTAAGTCCAAGGTTGTGACCAGTAGCCATCACGTGGGGATGCAGATGTTCCTTATTATGTAGAGACACTGGGTTTATGAACTTGAACTTGCCAAAGGCATAATTCTTTCCACTCTTCTTCTATGGGGCCCTATTTCAAACAGCTGTATTATGGCATATCCCTGGGTTCTTCTGCATTTCCCCCTGTGTGTGATTCCTACACAGATTTGTAAAACTTGTTTCCCTCCCCTCAGAAAGAGCATTCTGGATAACAAAACATTTTAGTTTCTAGGAGTCACATTAGGTTGACTACCACCAGTTGAGAATATAAAAACAAGACTTAAGTTGTGTACCTCTTTTTTTTTTCCCCTAACATCTTCACTTGTTAAGGGTCGTCTCCACCCTCTTCGAAGCTAGAAAATATAAACGTACAAGCAGTAACAAATTCTGCCAAAGCATAAATTAAGGCTGACATTGAGTATTCTTTAATACACAACAGACTCATTATTCCACTCCATAGCAAGATAAATTTTGTTGCTATGAGCAACAGAAGCCCATAACAAACATTAGAATTTGATTTCTTCAGTGTTCAAAAATTGCATATAATAAGGTTAACTGTGATCTTAAGTTTACACCAAACCTCAGTGTTAGCACTGGTATGAAAAAATTTGCCTGATCTTTATCTGCTAGAAAGTTGCATGTTGTTTCTATATTATGTGATATATTGTGATAACCTAAACAAAATAACTTAGAATGTATTTGACCTGTATTGATCCATATGAAATATGCAAAAATTATATTATTTGAGGATACACATTTAATGACTGTAAAATACTTTTTCACTTATCAAATAGGGGGCCTTATAATGAAATGAAACTTACATAGTAAAGTAAGGAAAAGATTTTTGAGGGTTCACTTAGATTGGCAAAATATACTGATTACTGTAAAGAGCAGTACATATTTTAATTTTCTTTAAAATCATTTTTAAAAGGTAAAAAGCTTCCCTGGTGGCTCAGACGGTAAAGAATCCATCTGCAGTGTGGGAGACCTGGGTTTGATCCCTGAGTCAGAAAATGCCCTGGAGAAGGAAATGGCAATCCACTCCAGTATTCTTGCCTGGAGAATCCCATGGACAGAGGAGCCTGGTGGGCTACAGTCCATGCGGTCTCGAAAAGTAGGACATGATTCAGCAACTGACACTTAACACTAGATGCAAACATTACTGCATATTAAGAACTACTGCTTTTTTTAAGAAACCAATCATATAAAATTTTACACAGGCTACATATATACTACAATATTAAGATTAAATTTACTTTTAACTTTCTACACTCTGTGTCTTATTCTGTTCTGAAATAGTCAACACTGATACTGACATCATGTCTGTCTTTAATTCTCAGAAGTGGGGTAAGCAAAAGCATTTTTGGATTTATGTTGAGCAAACTCATAAGTTAAAACTGCAACATCAAAGTACTGTAAAAGAATGAACAATCCAAAAAATGCATGGTGGAACAGCCCTAAGGGTCAATTTAACAGAAGTGCATGAGAATTCTGAGGCCAATATGTAAGGACAGGAGATTGGGGTGAGGGGGAAGGAGAGGAGAATTTACTCTAGTTCTTTTTTTTTTCTTTCTTATAGTGTGCCATGGCTTTAAGATTGTTTGAAGGCTTAAAAATTGTTAAAAACTGGGAGGGATCTTAAAGATCTAATCCAATCTTATTTTACAGATGAGAAAAGTAAAGTTCAGACAGGTGAAGAGCTCAAAGTTACAAATTAGTTAGGGATCAAGGCAAGACTGGAACCCAGGCATCTTGACTCATCAAGATCCTCACAGATATTGTTAGGACAGTCAAACTCTTGAAATGGGCCAACTGGCTTAAGTTTCCTTAGGGACTAAATAGTTCATAAAAATGAGACTATATTCTGTATTTCAATACTTATTCTGAATTCTTCCTTGGTCTTAGTTCTTTAACATTTATTGCAATTTTTCAGTTTCACTGAATGGTATTTTACTATAGCCTATATAGTAATAGTTTCACTTATTCATTAATTTAATAAATGTTTACTGATCACTTAGTATATGCCAGGTACTGATACAGCAGTAGAAGAAAAACAACAGAAGACAGTCTCTACCCATATGGCATTTATAATCTGGTGAAATAAAGTGGATATGTATATATAAATAAATGATCTGTATCTGGATGTTTTAGAACACAAAAAGAAATGAGATGCTTTTATCCATCATGGTGTAATAAGAGTCACTAAATTCAGTTACTTGAAAGATGCTCTTATTGTGGTCACATTATAGTGCTAGGGTCAGGTTTTAAAAATATTGATTTTAGAATAGTTGTAGGTTTTCAGTCAAGTTGTGAATATACAATACAGAAAGCATCTATATACTCCATTCCTAGCTTCTCCTATTAACATATTACATTAGCATGGTACCTCTGTCACAACTAATGAATCAATATATTGATATATCATTATTAGCTAAAGTTCACACTTTATTCACATTAGTTTTACCTCATGTTCTTTTTCTGTTCCAGGATTAAGTTCAGGATGCCATATTTAGTCGTCCTGTCTCTTCAGTCTCTTCTACACTCTGACAGTTCCTTAGACTTTCCTTTTTCTGATTTGACAGTTTGAGGAGTACTGGTCAAATAAGGTCTTTCAGTTTGGGTTTGACTGATTAGACATGGGTTATAAGTGTTTGGGAGGTAGATCACAGAGGTGAAGTGCTATATTTTCATTGTATCATATCAGAGAACAGACTTAGCACTAATATTATTAACCTTGATCACCTGGCTGAGGTAGTGTTTGTCTCCACTGTAAAGTTACTCCTATTCACCCCTTTCTGTACTGTATTCTTTAGAAGAAAGTCACTATATACAATCTACATTTAAGAGATTGGAGGGTGGGGATGGGTGGGGTTTATGTTCCATCTCCTTGAGGAAGTAGCTACATAAATTATTTGGAATTCTTTTGTATGAGAAATTTGTCTATTCTCCATTTATTTATGTAATCATTTTTATCAGTATATGTGCATGGGTATTTAATTTTATGCTTTGGGTTATAATGCAAAACTTTGTTGTGTATTTGAAATTGTTTCAGCTTTGACCACTGGGAGCTTTTACAGTTGGCTCTCATGCTCTTTCACATACCCTAGACAATGTGGGCTTTTTTGAGTATTTCCTTATCTTATGGCCTCTAAGAGTGCTCCAGGCTCATCTTGTATATTCCCTACTCCAGTCTAGAATGAGCTATTTCTCCAAGGAGCTTAGTTCCTTCTAATACCATTATGGTATTAGAAACCAAGGTCTGGGTGTTTGCTTCTAGGCAGCCTTACCTAGGGCAAGGCATATAGGCATATACCAACCTGAATATACGTACACATATCTATGAACAGTTCTGTATTTAACCATGTGTATGGTTTTATATTAAAAAATGAGTAAGTACATGCTGATGTATCCAACCCTAATCCACCAGTATCACATGAACCACTTGAGCCTTCCATGCTGGCTTGTCTATAGCCACCTACTCCAAGGGTGAGAAACCTGGTTCCTCCCATCTCCTGCAATTAGTTTTTCATTATATGTAAATATCTCACACTGGTTCACTTTCTTTTAATTTACTTTGAAATTTCAAAATGTCTAGATGAAATACAAATCAAACTATTAAAAAATGTTGAGTATGCTTTTTCAAACTCTGTTCAGTTCTTTGGTATTTAGATTCCTACAAGGGGTCAAACTTCCAGCCCACACCATCTTTAAAACCATTAGCATCACTCATCAGTATCAACTAATGGTTATTAAGTCCCTTATCTTATTAAGATCCTAAGCTATGCTGGTTCATGTACGCATTCAGGAAAGTCCTGAAGTGTGGTCTACCACTGACACAAGATAGATTTATATTACTGTCATACATGTACATCTACATTCATTTTTTAGATTCCATACCTTTTAGAATTGAGAATAATGGTTTACTGAAATTATTTTAACATACTTCCTAGCTGTCAAATAAATTATTACTTTTGAAGTTCCAATTCTGTGGTTATTAGCATTAGTATGAGGGAAAGAAGGTTAAGTGATGTCTGTTACATAGTAAGTGCTCAGTAAACATTTTTCTCCACTAGAATACCTACTATTCATCTCAAACTCAACATGTCCAAAACTGAATTCCAAATCTCTCCCTATAAAACCCATCCCCACTCATAGCCTTCCCCATCTCAGCAAGGCCATCACTGGGCACTAATGTCAGTGCCACCTTTGACTTTTCTATATCTCTTACCCTGAACATCTGATCTGTCAGGTAACTCTTGACAACTCTACCTGCAAAACATCTAGGAGGAGACAGCTTCTGATCCTCTCTGGTGCCTCCTGTGGTCTGAGCCTCCCGCTCTGTCTAGGTTCCTGAGCAAGCTGCCAAAGGTTGTCTCCACATCTGCCTTTGGTCCAGAGTAATCCTGGAAAAATAGATCAGATCATGCTCAAAAGTCTATAGTGGCTTTTCATTTTCTCAGGATAGAAGCCAAAATATTTGTAATAGCCTACGACTCTTATATCTTATTACTTCTCTGCCTCATTTCCTATTCCTTTTCTCTTCCAAACCCTCTGCTTTATTTAACCCTCTTGCTGTGCTTCACACTCTAGGCATGATTCTGTTGAAGGGATTTTACAGTGGCTTTTCCCTCTGCTTGGCATGCTCTTCTCTGGTATCTGGAGGGCTAACCCCACCTCCTTCAAATTTTTGCTCAAATAACCAGAGCCTACTGTTACTATGCTATTTAATACTGCAACCTAGTCTGTACCCCCCACCATTTCCGTCTTATCCTATTCAGCTTTATCATATAGTTTACTCATTTATGCTGTTTATTGTATATCTCCACCAGTGAGAATTGGAGCAGCAAAAAGGGAGGGATCCTTGTTCAGATTTGTTTCCTTATGTATCCCAGTGCCTAGAAGAAAATATATGTTAAATGAATAAATGCATTATTTGAACTATGTGCTTTTTGTGTCCCCAAACTATTCTTAAATTTTTAAAAATGGAAAATTTGATGAAAAGGTATCTGATGGATACATGGGCAAAGGGTATCTACAATCTGAAGTTACTAAGGGCCTTGAATTTTGGATTCCTCATTTGTCAATGAATATAATATTGTGTTGGCCAAAAAGTTCATTTTGATTTTTCTGTAATATGGTATGAAAACCTGAACAAACTTTTCGGCTGATACAGTAAATAAAATGCTGTGCATGAGAACAGCCAACAACCATGAATTAAGGGATTTCCTAGCTCCTGGGCCTATGTAAAATAAGGCCTTGAAGAACAAGTTGTATAAGCCCTTAGAAGCTACTTAGCTACTTCCTCTGTGATGTCACTTTTCCTTTTCTCTTAAGTTTGAAATGGTGAGCAGTTAAACATTGAGTGTAAGAAAAAAAGCTCTGTAAATATGTTTATAAAGTTAAAAAAAATTACATTGCATCAATTTTTAACCCGAATACTGACATCACAGCCAGTGAAGAGAATCTGTAAACTCAGAATGGAAGGAACTGAAAATCACTTAAAATGGGATGTTAAATGCCTGGTTTTAGTGAGACTGAATTTTGGCCCTGCTACCCATTAAAAAGATGGGAGTTTGTTTCCAAGTGCAGAGCAGCAGTTCAGGAAACTTACATGTCTGAATGTTGGGCACAGATGCAGTTTCCTTCTCTCCCCTCTGTGTAAAAGAACAAGAAACCTGTTTTTAAAAAAATTGTGGGTTCCATGATGTATTATCCACTTAATCCCTGGTATCATTCCTTTTCTCTAAAATATTAGCAGTTGGCTGAGAAGGCATATATTATTGGTATGGTACATATCCCATTGGCCAAACATAGGTGGAACACCCTTGAGGCTAACCAAACACCAAAAAATGAGCTTATCAACATCTTGAGGATAACTGATGGGGGTTAGGTCTACTTCTGGGGAATTAGCCCAAATCTCAATGGTGACCTTTCATGTTATCTTTATGATTACATGACTTTTCCTTTAACTCTACTCTTCTGCTTCTGATCTCAAACCTGGAATAGGGAAGAGGAAGATGTTTATTGCTGGCACTGTAAAATGACAAGATAACACATGAAGCACGATAATTTCACAAAATGAAGAGTGAAAATACTGGCTATACAATATTCACGTTAGTATATGTATTCCACTGTTATCACATTTGAGTCTCTCTGAAACCCCCAAGATAGTCCTATGTATCATACAGCTGTTCCTTGTGCAATGTCTGCTTCTTTGTAAGGCTACCTGTGATTTATTTGCATCAGAAAGTCTGATGAAGTTGCTTTCTTAGTTGCAAAAAATGAGCAAACTAGATAAATTTGCATTTAATTTATAAAAGTTAACTGTAGTCAGAACAAGCCAAGTAAAATTCTTATCCCTAGAAGCTGACTAAAGGAGCTAATACTCACTTTTAGGGCTTTTTCAGTACTTTACTTTTAGAACATTGATTATCATGCCAGTTCTTTTCATTGCTGTACTTACATGTTTTTCTCACACTTTGTGCCACTGTGTTTATCTTAGAACCAAAGAATCTGGGAAAACACTCAAGTCTTTTGAATGTGGATTTCCCTAAACCTCAAGTTTCCTAGATTTGAGTATGTAGAAATCAGCTGGAATCTGGTATGCTCATAATACAAAACCATAGGTTTATGTCATGTACCTGTGTACACATGTTGTATTTATATGTGGAGATATGTGGAAATTTATATGGTTTTCTATATAAAATTACCATCCTACCCTACTTAACTAATTGTAACATAAAATATAATTTTTCTTTTCTTCCCTTAAAATCGAGTAAGTCACTTGTTGACTTTTCCCCCGAGAGGTCAGTAAATATCATCAGTGCTGCCCTATGAAGTTGATTTTTGAACATTTACCTGAAATAATGCAACAGCCTATTGGACTCTATAACTTGGAATACTATTTCCAGGTCTCACTATTTATAAATCTAGCTATTTTCCACCTCCTCTAATAAACTGGTGAAGTAAAATGGCAGAGTAGTTTCCCTTCCCGCAGAGACTGTCTAGATTATTTATTCCTCATTATCTATTAGTATTTTGAGAATGCTGTGCTGTGCTTAGTTGCTCAGTTGTGTCCGACTCTTTGAGACCCCACGTTCTGCAGCCCACCAGGCTCCTCTGTCCATGGGAATTCTCCAGGCAAGAATCCTGGAGTGGGTTGCCATGCCCTCCTCCAGGGGATCTTCCCAACCCAGGGATCGAACCCAGGTCTCCTGCATTGCAGGCAGATTCTTTGAGCCACCAGGGAAGCCCTTGAAAATGCTAACCGTACTACAGTGTTCCAGTACAATTTTTTGGCATTATATACTTTGGCAGTTTTCTGTACAATAAATTATTCTCTTTATGCCTTAGAATCAGTGTTAGTCACTAGGAAAACACATAATTTAAGGAATAAATTGTTTCTTTGCGTAAAGTATTACTAAAACCCTTCTTTATCGGAAGGTTACCCATGGGTTACAGTACTAGAGATGGATGGACCATAAATACCTAAGTGAAAGCCATTACTTTGCGTTTCCCTAAGTGTAGCGTGCTTCCTGTTACTGGATTTATCCTTTGTGGAGACCACTGAAAATCTATGTTCATGGGATGTTTTAGGTCTGTGCCAGTGTGGTTTTTAGACCACCTGGGTGCTTTTGCTGCCCAATATCTGACCTGTCCATTGTGAGGCTGCAGGATGGTCCTTGGACTGCTCCTCCAAAGAGATGTGCTTCAAGTTGTCCTGCTGACATGCTGTGTTCCTGTCCTGCATTTCTCTGCAGAATAAGAAATCTGTGTCAGATTTTGGCCTGTTGAGTCTTGCTAGTTTGACTGTCCTGCTGAACCCAAAGCACTGTGTACTGTTTCTTTAAATATTTAATATGAAAGTATCATAACAACTACTAATTTTTCCTTTATTTTGCAGAAATGTGTTACAGACGAGTGTTTCTTTTTTGAACGATTGGAGTCTAATAACTACAATACTTACCGGTCAAGGAAATACTCCAGTTGGTATGTGGCACTGAAACGAACTGGGCAGTATAAACTTGGACCCAAAACAGGACCTGGGCAGAAAGCTATACTTTTTCTTCCAATGTCTGCTAAGAGCTGATCTTAATGGCAGCATCTGATCTCATTTTACATGAAGAGGTATATTTCAGAAATTTGTTAATGAAAAAAAAAGTATGTACAGTAAGCTGCTCAGTTTGGGTAACTGTTAAGATAACCTTTTATCTAAGAGTAAGATATTTAACCATTGCCTTAGTTTCTTTAAAAGAAAAAACACAATAACAGCAGAAATTCCTGGAAAATATATACATTTCCACTTTTTATATAGCATTTCCTTTTATCCAGTGAAACTTACTTAAAGCTACAATCTTTCATACAGTTGCTTCATTTGAAAAGAGGCTTTTAAAATGTGTACAAACAAGTTTTCTTCATGGAAATTATAGACATTAGAAAATTAAAGTCATATTTAGTTATTAACCCAAATGTCCACTACTTCCTATAATATGGCACACATTAATCTACATGTACAACTTAAACATTTTAAAAACATGTAAATATGAATTTAATCCATTCCTGTCATAGTTTTGTAATTGTCTGGCAGTTTCTTGTGATAGAGTTTATAGAACAAGCCTGTGTAAACTGCTGGCAGTTCTTCCATGGTCAGATCAATTTTGTCAAACCCTTCTTTGTACCCATACAGCAGCAGCCTTGCAACTCTGCTTGTGATGGGAGTCGTATTTTTAGTCTTGACTAGATCACTGAGATTCATCCACTCACACTTTAAGCATTCATGCTGGCAAAAATTTATGGTGAATGAATATGGCTTTAAGCGGCAGATAATATACATATCTGACTTCCCAAAAGCTCCTGGATGGGTGTGCTGTTGCCGAATACTCAGGAGGGATCTGAATTCTGATTTTATACCAGTCTCTTCAAAAACTTCTCGAACTGCTGTATCTCCTACATAAAAGAAAATATACAAATCAATAACAATTATACTTTTAGAAATTTAATCAAAGATTTTCAGATAAGGAAGCATTATTATGTAAAGGTTCAAAAGGTAAAACTTTACCCTAAGAAAAGAAAGCTTTCCCTGTAAACTCTGTCCTCTGGACATCCTGAAATAACAAAGTATTTTCTTACCACTGTATAGCTAAGAAGGTTTTAGAATACTGAATATTTCTTTGGCTTCTACTTGCAAGCTTACCCATCTATATATATGTATTTTGGGAGTCACATATTTTTAAACTCTTCCTGCTTTATTTCCCAAAAGGTGAAAATAAGTTGCAAAGCTATAGTTAATATTCCTGTATATTTTTTCATTATTATCTTGTTCCTGATTATCCATTAAAACTGCCTAAACTGATAAACATTTGAAGTAAGAAAAAGTGATCCATTCTTCTTTACAAAAGTCTGTAGAGCTGCAAAATGTATAGAACTAGAAAATGATTCAAATCATCCCTGGTCTCTCCTGGGACCTTCAGGCCTCTTAAGTCATAGAGCAGATTTCGTTATAACCATTTTGTTATGCTCTTCTAGTTATTCTGTCAGTGGAATCCCACCATGGTAATTTCTGGCATTTTGTTTCTTGCTGTTTCAAAGAACTTGGATTCATTCTTCTAACACCAAAATGCTACAGTCATCAGAAGTTTAAAAATGTCAATTTACAGAATTTTATAATATTACCAGGGTTTTCATTTTATAAAGTTGATTTTTAAATAATATGCAAATTTCTAAGACAGGATTTTTATTGCCATTAACTTATTTTTGTGGCTGCTCTTTCTAAATATCCAGATGAACCTCCTACCTGGGATTTCTGTAATTTTGTGATGCTGTCATTGTCTCCCAAAGTGTTTATGAAAAGCCCTTTAAAAAGCTGCCTTCCTTGTCTATTTTCTGGGAAGTTTCACAATTGCCACAAGTATAGATTTTTGTTCAACTATCTTTTAATGCCTTCATTTTCTTGTTTGTCAGGTTGTAAACTGTATTTGGCTTCTCAGTAGTCCTGCTAGTGAGGAATAGGCAAGGAAGAGCAAGTAAATAAGAAATGTTGCAATGTTTTTTCTAATAACAGCTCGGGAAATAAGCACAGGAAAAGTAGTGTGTAAAATATGACATGTGTCTGCCATATTTGAATTCTATGTGAATGAACTTTTTAATTGAGATTTGCCAAAGATCAAATAAACATGGTTAGAACTTAGATTTTTAAACTGAAAATACAGAAAAATATATATGTTAAGAAAAGGGAAACTTGGCTTAAGAAAAATAATTTTTGTTGTATTAAAAAACTTGTATTAAGTTTGTTAAAGATTGTGGCAGTAGTCTTAAATTTTACATGTCATTTGCTGATCTGACTTAAAAATTGTTTAAACGTTAAAAAAGTTCTTTAAACATTTTAAAATGACCATGGGCGTCTTGTTTAGTTCTTGATAACACTAGTCAAGAGTTTAGCATTTAGTTCCTGTGTCTAGCCTGCTTGTATGTTATGGAAGCACAGGATGGGGCTGGTGAGTGAATCTACCGGCCTTAGCCATCACCACGGCAGCTGATTCAAAATCAGCACTGCCTGGGTAGTTTGAACCATTTAAGTTGAATCATGATGTCAGTAACTAGACTAATAATTGAATGGGCAAATAAGTGCTTTTAGATCTAGAGGAACCAACCCCTTCTATATTAACATTGAAATCTCTTCTCCAAGGATTTTATGATGAATTAAAAAATTTTAATTTAGATAAAGTTCTTTATTCTCTTGTATTATTTTAAATGTACTATTTTAAATGTACTGTAAGTAAACTGAATAATGGTTTTACAGATTTGAAGAATATAGGAAAAACCAAGAGGGTTTTGTTTTTATTTTTGCTGGTTGAAAGATAGAAATGTTTAAAAACATCATAGTGTTTTATTTAGTTAAAGGACAGTAATGAAATGGAGTTTATATTTGTTACTTCTATTTCATAATATTTAATAACAGGATTAGGTTGAAATAAAATAATAGGAAAAACTGTGCAGAATGTGGATTTTCCTGGTGTCTCCCCCTCACTCTGGTACACTGATGAGCTCTGAGCAGACCCCACTGCTTTACAGACCTTTGGCTATACAGGGGGTTCTCTTCTGGTCAGTGCTAATGAGATTTTTTTTTTCTCCCCGAGAAAGGCAGCTTCTGTTTCTAATCTTATCTATAGATACCTTTGTACTCTGCTTAATTTCCTAATAATTTTAACTAGTGTTTACTGCTTAAGAGCCCGTAGGAACATTTGCACATTTATGATGGCGCAGTCCTATTACATACTTTCCTAAAAACAGAGTTTGAAGAAAATAATTCCTGGTTGATCTGGATTCATCATTAACAGTAATCTATTACTGTACTGTTACAAAACAGAAATGTACTCTACGTAGACATGGTCTTTCAGATCTCTGTGTCTCTTATCATTTCTAGCTGCTTTCAGAGTTTTATCACTTCTGAGGCAATGCTTCAGTTTTTCCTACTCCTAGGCAATATGGTAAATGCCAGTTGCTGCTTTTTTCTTAATTCCACATGGATGGAGGCATTAAAAACAATCTCTGACTAGGTGGGCTGTTATAGCCACAAATATTTTTAAAAAGTAGTGAATTTCTAGTTATAATGGACTTGAAATGTTCTGGAGTACACTCAAACCTAAAGTGTACTTACCTGGTATGGAAATGTGTTTATTTACATTTAAATATATCTGAAATTCAGAATATTGATGAAAACTCTTAACTTTTTTCCTTTTTCATTTGAGAAGGCAAGGTTCAGAAGAGGAAGTTATACAGACTTCCTATAGACTGCTATTTGGCCAGTATGGATTAGATAAGGATGTAAAACAGACACTTAACTAGTTCACATGATCTCATATCACATAAGGATAGTGTGATATAATCAAGAGTTCTAGAATAAATGGCTTTTTCTTTCTGCACTGGCACTACTACAAAATCCTTTTATTTCAACAGAAGACCTAGGGAAGCCTAAGCTAAAGGTCAGTAAATACCTAAAAACCAAAATCTGCTATGATATATTTGAATGTAGTGAATTTATTTATAGGATGTTAGGACTTGGCTCTATATGACGAATATGGCATTTTCATCTGTGGAACACTAAAAAAATCATTTCTAAAAAAATCATTTCAAGTATATATATACATTTAAAAATAATTTAGGACACTGCCTTCATATAAATGATGGCTAAAGAGAATAGGGGACATATACACACTGAGGAAAAAGTCATAGAAAAATAGTTAAGTATGAAATGAGTTATCTATTGATTTATTATGATAAGAACTGTGCCTGACACAATGGTTTAAGGAAGAGACAGGAAAACTCAGTTTCTACTCTCGATTTCCAGTAAAATCAGTGACATAAAGAATTCTTTGATTATTTCAAACTACGCTATCTTAAATACTGAGCTCAGTAAATTGTTCTAGGAAATTCTCTCTCATTTCAGACTTTCTCGCATGAGACATGTTACCATCTTTTGGCATTCTGACTATCCAAAATAAATAGCAGATAACTTTCCATAAACAGAAGAATTATACCACCACTGTTCAATAATTGCCTTTATAAATATTTCACATTTCATTTAAAAGTTTCTCCTCAACCTTGTGATAAAATGGTCAAGAATTTTTCTAATAGTTCAGTTCCAGCAATTCAACTATGCTGAGTCGCTCAGTTGTGTCTGACTCTTGTGACTCCATGGACTGTACCCCACCAGGATCCTCTGTCCATGGGGATTCTCCAGGGAAGAACACTGGAGTGGGCTGCCATGCCCTCCTCCAGGGGATAGTCCCAACCAAGGGATCAAACCTAGGTCTCCCGCATTGTAGGCGGATTCTTAACTGTCTGACCTACCAGGGAAACCCTCCAACAGTTTTAGTCAAATTCAAAATATCCCTTAATGCTAACCTTAACTGTATATCTAAAGCTTCTCATTTTCAAATTAATCTAGAAGCAGTCCTAAGCCAAAAAACAGGTGTTACGCTCTGAATGGAATTATTTATACTAATGGAATAAATTATAATGTTAAGTTTTGCTATTAATTTTATATCAGCACTGAATAACTTCATTGAAATTTTCTGACTTAGTCGAAACCAATTAGCTTAAAATCTCATTCTCAGCTCTTTATTCAGCATTTTCAAGTCAATTATAAACATATAAGATACCCACCGATATCTTCTCCAGGCTCTGACAGGCCTCCTGGGAACTTCCACATATTTTTCAGCTGCAGTATTAAATCAGAAAGCAAAGTTAACACAGCTTTTATTTACTAACATACACATACATAGAGATGCCACAGAAGCTACCCATAACTGATCAAGGTGGTTGAGAATTTATTTTTTGGTAACTGCCACCAATTTTTTTCAGCTTCCTTCCTCCTTCCTTTTCTTGGGAAACTGCTGACTTGTGAAATCTTTCCCATCTTTTTCTTTAGGAAATAGAAGTGGTTTTTTATGTTAATGTGATAAATTCTGTATGAGTGAAACAGTGGGGGGAACATCTACTGAATTTGTGTAGTTAAACATTTTTGCTGCTAGTTTATTAAAGAATACATGAATCTTACTGATGCTGCTATAAATTAGTAGAAAATATGATATAAATGTAATCACTAAAGTATGCTATTTTTAATTTTCAATTTACTTTCTATATTGTGTGTCTAATCAGATATATTAAGCGTTTTCTTGTTCTTTGTGTTAATGATTTTATGTAAAAATATAATTGTCTTTCATGGGAAGTGCGAATAAAATTGATTTATGTTTCTGGCTTTTTGTATACATCATTTCCTTTTTTAGGTGGGGAGGGGCAGGTGGAAATATCTGATCTAGGACTGGAGATAAATATGAAAACTTGATTTAAAATCATTCTGCAGTAGTATGGAACAATATTCTTATGGCTGACATGATTATTTTTTCCTGTTAGAATTCTATCAATCTATCACCATGATAAAAGCTAAAGAATTAGAAATTACAACATATTCATAAAGGTACTGCAGCTTGGAGCCAGTATACCTCATACTCTTCATTCATAAAACAAGTTTATGGACCTTACTGGTGTGCTTTGTGGACCCACTCATTTCCTGGACAAGAACTCCTTAAAGAATGTGTCATTTCCCAACTATGCTAGGTTGGAGACTAGTGGCATGGTTCCCAGAGTTTCCACAGACTGTTGATTATGTGGGTACAGAATTCTGGCTTTCCACCCTTCCGTGTCTGGCTCAGACTTGAGATTAATTTATAAAGCACATTATGTTTTTTTTTTTTAATATAGCGGTATCTCCAAGTATATCTCAACATTAATGCACTGTCATTGGGGTTCCATTTTGAAATTGTTCCAGAAGCTACATCTCTATAGAAACTATGCAGACTTTGTCGGCTAGGATATTAAACTTCACCACTATAAACTCTACTTCTAAAAAAGAAATGTTATGAGGCAAACACATGCTTCCCCAGAACAACAGAAATAAATTTTGAAAAAATCTTTACCTGGACCTGATTATAAGTAATTGGAAATAGTTGAGCTTACAGTTAGTTCTAAGTGGTAGGCTGAGAGGTCTAAGTTTCGTGATTTGAAAAACCTGGTTAATGCTGTAGATAAAATCAATCATTGAGGGGATAAGTCTGCCGTCAACCTTTTTTTTTTTTTTACATTAAAAAATACTCCCACTATCTGGGTTTAGGTATGTAATACTAATAAATACTAGATAACATATTGAATGTCCACTATGTTCCAGACACTACTGGAACACATTTACAGTAACCCCATGAGAAACTATTCTTGTCCCCATTTTTTTAATTTAAATTGAAGTATAGCTGATTTATAATACTGTGTTATAGCAAAGTATATAATGTACAGCAAAGTAATTGAGTTATATACATATTTTTTAAGAACTGTACACATTTACAGTAACCCCATGAGAAACTATTCTTGTCCCCATTTTTTTAATTTAAATTGAAGTATAGCTGATTTATAATACTGTGTTATAGCAAAGTATATAATGTACAGCAAAGTAATTGAGTTATATACATATTTTTTCAGATTCTTTTCCATTATAGATTATTACAAGATATTGAATATTGTTCCCTGTACTATACAGTAAATCCTCATTGCTTATTGTTCCCACTTTAGAACTGATGAAACTGAGGACAAAAGATTTAGTAGTTTACCTGGAGTGACACAGCCAGTGCACAGTATACTCATGGTTAAAATCCAAGTGATCTGATTCTAATCATCTCTTAAGAAATTTACAAAGTTGATTTGGTATTTTCATACTAACCTTTTACCACTATTCACTGCTTTTTCATATACTTTTTGATCTTTTCTTCAGTTCTGATTGGAACAATCTATATAAAACCAACCAGAATCTGTTTTTTAGTCTGACATTCCTCCAGGGGTTGTGAATTTGAACTAACACCTAGTTTGGTGTCAAATGTCTATCTACCTCTTGCCTATGAGTTCCTTATCTAGAATTTTCTGATTGGCATGAGATTTATTATTTTGTTAGTGATTTACTAAGATTTCCAGTATATTGGTTCATAGAGGAAAAATTACTGAGGAAGGAGTAAGGTTGGGCTTTGGATATTTTTTAGTTTATTATCTGTTTTCATCTTTGTTCTCTATCCAATAAAAGAACACAAAACATCTCTCTGCGTCAAGTATAAAATTCCATGATCCTTTCCCTGCTAATCTTAAAAAAGAAACTTTCCACTCCCTTTTAAAATAAATATTCTGCTCAGACATTTTTGTGCCTCTTTGCCTTCTGGGTCTTACCCAGCATTCACGTATATGACCCCTCCCTATTTTGAGTTAGTGAGGTCATCTAATTCCTGAAGCATATCTGACTTTTACATACTATAAAAAGGAAATTATCCTTCTAAGTCATAAAAATGTGGGATTTTAAGCTATATTTAGAGTAATTCATCATATTATAGAATGGTGAATGTGATGATAAATTTTCCCTATACATTTGCCAATTATAAATCTGATGTTCATGTGTGTGTGTGTGCATGCAGGAGTGGCAAACAGAACAAAGTGTGGATGAGGTACAGTGCTCCCATCTATCACTGAACTGCTAGCCCAAAAAGTAGGCATTATCAACAAAGGGTAACTATTGTTTTTCAATGCATTCTTAATATTAACAGAGTATTAGGTATTTTGTCTGTTAAGGCTATTTCAAGTTTAATTGCACTGCTTTTAAACCTGTCCTGAAGAAAAACTCCCAATTTTAGTGTTTCTAAAATAGATAAAGAGGAACGTTTCGTTCTCTGATCCTTTTTGTATCAGTCCCATGGACATCTTCTGTTTTCCTAAGCAAATGATTAGCTTCAAGATCTTCCCTGGGTGTGGCTGCTGAAATCCTAACTAGGAATTTGTGTAAACAGCACCCCTCCACACCCCCCCCCAAAAAAAAACCATTACTTTCTTTCAAGTCAGAAACTAGTCTCTGAACAAGGGTTCAGACTTGCTAGTCTATTCCTTTTGGTTCTCCTCGTACTATGTGACCTTCTCATTCCTCCCTTACTCCAACTTGCTCAGATACAGAGACCTCATTAGCTTTTATTTTCACTGTTCTAATCTTTAATGTTACAACTCTCACTTTTCAGAATTCAAAGCCACTGTACTTAGAAAATTCACTGAGTGCTAGGTTTCAGGCACAGAGAAATTTATGCACAATACAGCAGGCCAATCATTCTCTTTCTCCTTGTACTACTGTATTTTTCTTAATAACATTTACCATGACTTTTATATATGTTTTATTATTTGTATCTCATTTAGTTGGTAAGTCGTGTCCGACTCTTATGCAACCCCATGGACTGTGCTCTTCTGTCCATGGGATTTCCCAGGCAAGAATACTGGAGTGGGTTGCCATTTCCTTCTCCAGGGGATCCTCCCGACAAGGGGATGGAACGTGTATCTCCTGGCTTGGCAGGTAGATTCTTGACCACTGAGCCACCAGGGAAGCCATTTGTATCTTACCAATTTGAATATAAGCTCCAGATGTAGAAACCTTGCTTTGTTCACTGATATTTAACTAGTGCTTAAAACTCATGAACTCTAATGTTTAGTGAATGAATGAAAAGGTCCCTACCATTAATTCAGCTCTTGAGCACCAGGTTTACACAAGTCACTGTTAGGTCTTGACAGTGATGGGGCAGGAGTAAAAGAACTGTATGTGTAGGAAAGGAGAAAGGGCATGTTTAAAGTATCATTTTAGCTTTGAGTCTGAGTGTACATTTGCTTACAGTGAAGGTTAAACTTGCCTAAGACATGCTTGACACTAATGCCTGGGAGGAGTGAATCACTTAAAGAAAGAAAAACTGGCTCAGATGTCTGAAAATGTGCTCATTAGTTATTTATGGCTAATAGCTATCATCAGGGCTTCCCTGGTGAGTCAGACGGTAAAGAATCCGCCTGCAATGCAGGAGACCTGGGTTTGATCCTTGGGTTGGGAAGATCCCCTAGAGGAGGGCATAGGAACCCATTCCAGCCATTCTTGCCTAGAGAATCTCCATGGACACAGGAGCCTGGCAGGGTACAGTCCACCGAGTCTCAAAGAGTTGGACATGACTGAGCAACTAAGCATAGCACAGCTATCATCAACTTCAGATATGCAGATGATATCACTTTAATGGCAGAAAGTGAAGAAAAATTTAAGAGCCTTTTGATGAAGGTGAAAGAGGAGAGTGAAAAAGCTGGCTTAAAACTCAACATTCAAAAAACGAAAACCATCCCTCTGGGTCCTCTCCTTGCACCAGTCCCAAGTATCCTGCATCCTGCATCAGACATTGACTGGCGATTCGTTTCTTACATGATAGTATACATGGGTGGGAGATGGGAGGGGATTCGTGTTTGGGAACGCATGTACACTCGTGGTGAATTAATGTCAATGTTTGGCAAAACCAATACACTAAAGTAAAAATAAAAATTATAAAAAAAAAAACAACGAAAACCATGGCATCTGGTCCTGTCATTTCATGGCAAGTAGATGGGGAAAATGGGGAAACCAGTGTCAGATTTCATTTACTTGGGCTCCATAATCAGTGCGGATGGTGACTGCAGCCACAAGTCTAAAAGACGCTTGCTCCTTGGGAAGTATAGTTATGACAAACCTAGACAGTGTATTAAAAAGTTGAGATATCACTTTGCCGACAAAGGTCCAGATAGTCAAACCTATGATTTTTCCAGTAGTCATGTATGGATATGAGAGTTGTACCATAAAGAAGGTTGAGCACTGAAGAACTGATGCTTTCAAACTGTGGTGTTGGAGAAGACTTGAGAGTCCCTTGGGCAGTGAGATCAAACTACTCAATCCTAAAGGAAATCAACTGTGAACAGTCATTGGAAGGACTGATGCTGAATCTTTTGGCCACCTGATGTGAAGAGCCAACTCACTGGAAATGATCCACATGCTGGGAAAGATTGAGAGCAAGAAAAGGGGGTGACAGAGGATGAGATGGTTACTGCCTCAGTGGACGTAAGTTTGAGCAAACTCAGGGAGATAGTGAAGGACAGGAACACCTGGCATGCTGCAGTTCATGGAGTTGCAAAGAGTCAGACACAACTTAGCAACTGAACAACAGCAACAATAGCTATCATACTTAAATTCCACCTAAAACCAAAATAATTACATTATGATTAATATAACAGCGTCTCACTTTATACTTTTTATTACAACATTGAGCTATACAAGAATACTCAGTTTTCACATTTTATTGTTCCATTAGATAAATCTAGTTATAACAAAAAAATCAAAACCCTAAGTAAGAGTATCACTTCTATTTAATCCACAAAGAAACCAAAGTCTTATATTAATATAATGTGAATTTGTTTCTAACTTTTGCCAATCCCAACTGCCTAGAGGCATAAGGGGAATCATGATTACATTCTGAGAAGCAGTACTTTCTTATTCTTAAAGAACCAGTCATTGGCAAGACTGAAAATCAGCAAATGAAGAATCTGGATGCCCAATGTTCTAGTTTGGTGGTTCTCAAACTTGACCATGCACCTAATTCACCCGGAGGGCTTGTTAACACATCAGTTGTTGAGAGTTTGAAATCAGGCCTGGGGGTGGAGCAGAGGTGTGAGCACGTGTGGTTTCCAAGAAGTTGATGCTATTACTGTCCCTCAGTTTCAAATTCACCCTCCATGCTCTGCCTAGTGATGCTGGAGCTGGGACTTCACTAACCAGTTTGTTTTGCCAACTGACTTCCTTAAGCCTCTACCAACAGACTGCGGGGCTGGGGGAGGAAGAAAGGAGGAAGAAAGCTCCTCCTGTCTGCTTCCTGTGCCTTTTCCATGTACCTGTGGGTCTTGTATCGCTTCAGCATGTTGCTTCATTCTGGCAGTGGCAAGTCCTTCCCATAGCAACAGTTACATCCACTTTGCAGTTTTCTAGCATTTCCTACCTAAGCTTCATTGTGCCCTCTCTCCAAAGGTATCAGAAAGCTGATGCTTCATTAACAGAGGTCTGGGCCCCATGTCCTCTGAGTTCAGAGACAACAGCAGGAGTTGAACAGCATTTCTTATTAGAGATTTAATTAGCCATGGGCAGTCCCAAATGAAAGGATGCACAACTTACTAGAATGGGATAAAGATGACCTTAAACCACAGACATCTAAGATACAACAAGATGTAGAAAGAAGCCTTTTCTGAGATTCCCTTTATCAGATTAAAGGGAAAGCATTCTGAGAATGAAGCTGCCATAAATCCCTTCTAGGGGAACTTCCAGCCAGGAAGGAAATGAACCTTTAGTACCTGGTGAGAAACTGTATACACGTACTTTATCAGAAGCTGCCATACCTTCTAAAGTTACTCTAACTCCTTCACTTAATCATCTTCCTTTTCTCCATAATACCTTTTTCTTCACACTTTTGTTCTAACCTCTCTTTTTGTACTACTTAAGTACCACTGCTGGTACCTGAATTGAATGAAATTGTTAATCTCAGCAACAGACAATGGCATCTGTACTATATATTAAAAAAAAAAACAAACAAAACATCTCCCTAAAAACAAACCCCATTCAAGTGAAGTCTTGATCCTAATATATAGGCGTTGCCATATAACTACTGACTCTCTCAAATTCAGATATTAATTCATTTTATATTTTCATTTGCTTTATTTTAATGAACAGATTCCTCTCTAGGCTTAAATTCTGATTCAGTTGTGTAATGATGAAAAAGTTATTCAAAGTTTTTCTGAAAAATGGAGATAATAATATAGGAAGATTTTTGTGGAAGTATTTTATGTCATCACAGTGATCATCATTTATGTGATTGTATTTCTATTAAATAGCAAAACATGATGGAATTAAAGTAATTTTCTTTTTAGCCTGAAAAACTCATCATCAGGATCAGGAATGTGTACTATAACAGAAGAACAGGTGACTTGGGGAACGTCAAGTGTTAGCAAATGGTTATGAATTTTTAGGAGGCTGGAAGCCATAGCAGAGCTGGTGGGTTTTTAATCTTCAGATATGGTTCCAAGAGACACCAAATAAACCATTTAGGAACTTATGCAGAGTTATTTACTCAAAAGTCCCCCCAGCTTAAAGGTATGACCTTCAATCGACCCTAAAGGCAATTGATACCCCAAAGAATCTTGAGGCAGAAGATGGAAAACTCTCCACTTGTATCTTTATAAGTAAATGTTAAAGGATGAAGAATGGCTAAAACAATGCCACTTTGGATAGGTTTCTTGGAATTTTTGTTTAGTCATTAAGTCTTGGGTCTCCCTTTGTTTCTTGACTACCTTGGAAAACACTAGCAATTATTTCTTTGAAAATAAGATGAGCAAAACTAGAGAAGCACTGATTGCAGTCATGATTAAGAATCAGAGTTTTTTTGTCATTTATAGTGGAGTTTACGCAAATTTATACATACTTTTGACCACAGTCCTGTTTTAAAAATGTAGCTCAACTCAATTCTTTCCTTTTCAGTTGCTGTAATACAGATTGCTCTGGGAAGTTTGATTTCTCCAAACTGAACCTGTTAAATCATGTCTTGACAGATCTTATAAGGGGAAAAAAAAACCCCCCAAAAACATCATGCTGTCTAGGTTTGGAGTAAGATAGGTCAGCCCTAACTGCCGGGGCAGCCCTTTTCTTTTTTTCAGACTGCGACCCAATTTTTAATATTTTTAGACTTAGGTTTGTTTTCTATGAATTTCCATGTTTTAATAAATGAGTAATTATATAAATAGATTCTTAGTTGGTTGATCTACCAAACCTGAAAAACTGCTTAGAGTGGAGACATCATGTTAGCCTGGCTGTTTTTCATGCTCTGTTAAAGTCCTTGATGAAATTTTATTTGACAAAGTCATTTCCAAAATTGTGTTATTTTAATATCTTAAAAGTTTACCCTTTTCTTTTCAAAACCAGATTACATCTGGTACGCTACTATTCATGTACATAAGGGTATAGGGAGCATTACAGTACTGGGGTATTTAATTTGTGATCACCAAATCTAACTCAGTTTCATAAATGGTAAAAATTAGGTCCCCAAAGGCTCATAGATATGCCCAGAGTTGTTTCTTTGAACCCAGGTCTCCTGACCCAATTCTGTTTGTACAACTTATGTCACCTGAGCATAGAAAAGAATAAATAAATTTTGGTGATACTGCTGGTTCTTTAAATGCAAGGAAAAGACAATTAAAGGGATACACTTAAAAGATAGTAAACCTTTTATAATATCTCTTTAGAAGTGTTTTTTATATACCAAAGTATAGATTTTTTTTCAAACTTAACAAAATAAATGAACCAATTTATGTTACTTGTATATCCTTGTATAGCATATATATATTATATATATATATATATGGAATCTGTCAATAATGTTTGGGCGTATCATTCATCTGCCATACTGCAGAGAGTTATAATACTTTATTATAAGCCAATTTTAACTGAACAAAATCCTAAATAAGTTCTCTGACCTTAGGTACTCAATTATATATAAGCCCCTTTGGTCTAAGTGTTGTAAGACTTGAATGATAAAATAATAAAATAATGACTACAGGAACTCTTCTTTTGTGGGTTAGAATAGGATAAGTTAAAGAACATCTGGTATCCCTCATAATTTCATGGAGAATAGGGAAATAGCTGTATGTCTTTGAAACTGTTACTCAGTGTTTGAGTATGAAGAGAATCAGGTCTTATTACTTTCAAAGAAAATGAGTTAATTTAGGTTTTGACTAATTTTTTTAACAATTACAGATTCTGAAATTGCACTGACTAGACTGGTTCCACTACTACATTATCTGCATGATTTTGGGTAAAGAGCCCCTCTATATGCCTTTCACCCTATCTCTAGTCTCTAGATCTAGCAATTTACCCTATGGTAAAAGATCCCTGTGTGATAAACAACATAATATAATCCTGAATATAATTTCTTATTCACCTTGTCTCATTACCATAATTTACACCTCAATTAAAGCATCATTCTATCTGCAAGTAACATATTTCTTTAAAATATTCTGTAATTCAGATTTCCATTTAGATAAACTTCTCCTGTTCCTCTTTTCTCAATCATTGTAACCTTATGGTATACCTCATTAAATTGTTTTCTCCCTTCAGTGAAACTCCCTCAGAACTCAAACTATTATAATAATGCAAATACAGATGAAGCAAAATTAACATATTAGAAGAAAAGGATAAAAAATACATATGGATCCAGGCTGAGACAATACAAAGCAAAAACCACACAACACTATGCTATGAGGAGGACCCTGAGCACACCCTGGCTCAGGTTAACTGATGTTCTCAGACATCCCAGATGTTCCCAGTGTCCTGCACTTTAATATAATTAACTGCTCCGTTAAAGATGTTTCTATGTCTATTTCTGTTCGTTCCCCAGTGTCCTGCACTTTAATATAATTAACTGCTCCGTTAAAGATGTTTCTATGTCTATTTCTGTTCGTTCAAAACAGTCTATAGCAACTTTGACTCCTAATCCTGAACATGACAATAGAGGAGTACCACGTTATGTTTTTAGTCAAGTCATAGACTATAACCTAAGTATTTTCTACTCTTACTCATCTTTTTAAAACCAGACATTTAGGGAGCTAAGCAACATAACTGGTTGGAGATTTCAGATATATCATTTAACTATCCTCTGCTTCAGTGAGAAAGGATCCCTAGAGCTACTGACGAAAGATCTTCAATTAAAAACCAAGCAGGCTGACTCAGTGGTGGGCAGGTGAAGAACCCTTGCCCACAAAATCATCTATAACACTCCAGTTTTCTCTGCAAGACCAGGCTGCTCCTGACCCATCATTACAACACAACCAGGGTTAACATCAGAACATGAAGTCGAATAGACACTAATTTAAAACTACTTTTGGAACAAATGTCAGATTTTGATCTGTCAATGGTTCCATAGTGCAGTTGTCTTACAAAGCAGAGGCTCTGCATCACAACACTTGACTTTTCCTCCACTGAACGTACCAAGTTAAACCGCTAAAGTAAAATAAGGCCTGAAAGAGGTACTGCATCTGAAATTATAATTAAGGCTAAATAAATATGGCTGGTTTGTGGTTCAAACTAATGTGCCAGTGATTATGTTAACCAAAAGTTTCACTTTTTGTCCTATATGCCTGTTTGTGAAGATGGTTCTCTCTGTCCTCCCAAGACCAGCATTCCCAGATGTGAGAGCGAGGCCTCCTTTATGGCTTTGGACTGGATGCATATGTGGTGGTGCTCAAAGGTTAACTTTATCAGCTCAGCGTTTTTCGCGACAGAGTGCAAAAGACCAGGAATGGGTATTTGCATCACAGTCAGGTCACCATGAAAGTATTTGCAATGAAGATGAACATCTTATCCACTCCTACCTTCTACTTCCATGTCAAATCCACCAACAGTTAGGTGGATAGATACTGAAAGTCATTCCAAAGCCAAAGAGCTTGCCAAAAGCCAGACCCCTCTTCATGAACCAGTTGCTGCTCCACAAGTGGCAGAACATCCTGACTGGCACAAATGATGGCAGGGTTGTAAAGACCAGACCACAGGGTCAAACACCCTTCTTACTTGGTTCAGCATTTAACTGGCAGCTGTTAAGGTATTCAGCTGATAAATATGTATCTACATCACAAAAAACATAAAGACCTTTCCCTATTTCTCAAGCTCAGACACCTACATTTAGTCCTTATCTATGATTAAACTCTTCATTCAATAAGACCAAAAACGTTTAATTGTGAAAATCAGACTCATCTGCTACAGATTTTAGGCTAGAACAGACTCTAGATTAGTCCTTCTTTACAAAATACATCACTGTGAGATGAATTCCTGATGCATATATATATGTATCCCTGAAGTTCTGCATAAACTGTGCCAATACTTGAGTTCTTTTAGCAAGTGGCAAAATAATATTAATCATGGATCTAGTGGTCAATCATCTGATTCTTCACTTTCATGAGAGGTTGAAAAGGGTGGGAAGAGGATCGATCACGTGCCTATACACTGTAAGATCTGTTTTCTTCAAAAAAGAGTTCACAATGTGTGCCCATCTCTCAGTGTAATAATACCCTTCTGTGATGTCATTTCATTAAATATCAGTTTCTCTCCAAGAGGACCATCCTCATCTTCCTATTCATCATTTTCATCTTCATGATTAATGTCCTCTAAGCAAGCTTCAATAATTACTACCAATTCATCTCACTTCATTTCAGTTGCTCAGTCATGTCTTGACTCTGCAATCCCATGAATCGCAGCACGCCAGGCCTCCCTGTCCATCACCAACTCCCGGAGTTCACTCAAACTCATGTCCATTGAGTCAGTGATGCCATCCAGCCATCTCATCCTCTGTCGTCCCCTTCTGCTCCCCCGATCCCTCCCAGCATCAGAGTCTTTTCCAATGAGTCAAGTCTTCGCATGAGGTGGCCAAAGTACTGGAGTTTCAGCTTCAGCATCATTCCTTCCAAAGAACACCCAGGACTGATCTCCTTTAGAATGGACTGGTTGGATCTCACTTATCTTTCTTTTTAAAATTTATTTATTTTTAAATGGAGGATAATTGCTTTATAATATTGTGTTTCTTTCTGCCATATATCAACATGAATCAGCCATAGTATAGGTTATGTCCCCTTCCTCTTGAGCCTTCCTCCCACCTTCCACCCCTACTTCTCTTTTCTAATGGGCTTCCCCTTAGGATAGTGAGTAAGATTCATTACCAACTGCAATACTTTCATTGCAGTGAAACATTCAAAGGGAACGACTCCATAAGGTAGACTGGCTCCTATCTAACTTCAGCTTTGTCAATCTGAGAATGAAGAGACTCCAAAAGATCCTAGGTACTTGTTCTTTATTGCCTGGAGAGCCTTTGCAATTAGCCCCTATAATATACTCTAACAATAACATCTTCTCACTCATTTCCTGTAATTCTGCTTTTAATTGGGACATTTGGCCTTTCAGACTGGTTGCCCAGTTTGATAATGTTCTCACTTATGTAGGAGGATTTGATAAAACTCTGCCATAACCTTCCATAATGATACTAGTAAGAGATGCATTTCCAGTCTCGGGGGCACATTCAATAAAGTACAGAAATAATAAACTAGAGACTAAAGAGAGACCTAACAGCAGCCAGTAGGTCCTGCTGTGAAGAATCAATCATTTTCTAGGCATTCTTATTAATGTGAACTTGCCTAATGAGATAAGTCCTTTACTTGTTCATACCTTTAGCAAAAGGTTATCAGAAACTAAAAGAGTCAAGAAAAGGCATTACATAATGATCAAGGGTTCAACCTTAGAAGATACACAGTTGTAAATATATATGCACCCAACATAGATGGCTGGATGGCATCACGGACTTGATGGACCTGAGTCTGAGTGAACTCTGGGAGATGGTGATGAACAGGGAGGCCTGGCATGCTGCGATTCATGGGGTCGCAAAGAGTCGGACACGACTGAGTGACTGGACTGAACTGAACTGAACACAGTAGCATCTCAATATATAAGGCAAATGCTAACTGCCATAAAAGGGGAAATCAACGGTAACACAATAATAGTGGGTAAAATTAATATCCCACTAACATCCAATGGACAGATCATCAGGCAGAAAATTAGTAAGGAAACACAAGCCTTAAATGACACATTAGACCATACAGACTTGACTGATATGTTCAGGACATTCCATATGAAAGAAGCAGAATACATTTTATTCTCAAGAGCACATGAAACATTCTCCAGGATAGATGACATGCTGGGCCACAAATAAAGCCCTGGTAAATTTAAGAAAACTGAAATCATACCAAGCATCTTTCCTGATCACAACACTATGAGATTGGGAATCAACTACATGGGGAAAAAAAAACTGTAAAAAACACCAATATATGGAGGCTAAAAAGCATGCCACTAAATAACCAAGGATCACTGAAGAAATCAAAGAGGGAATGGAAAACAAAAAACCTGGAGACAAATGGCTATGAAAACAAGGCAATCCACAACCTATGGGACATGACAAAAGCAGTTCTAAGAGGCAAGTTTATAGCAATACAATCTTACCTCCACAACCTATGGGACATGACAAAAGCAGTTCTAAGAGGCAAGTTTATAGCAATACAATCTTACCTCAGGAAACAAGAAAAATCTCAAACAACTTAACCTCACACTTAAAACAACTAGAGAAAGAACAAAAGCCAAAGTTAGTAGAAGGAAAGAAAGTGTAAGGATCAGAGCAAAAATAAGTTAAACAGAGACAAATAAAAAAACAGCAAACATCAATGAAACTAAATTCTGGTTCTCTGATAAACTAAACTGATAAAACCTTTAGCCAGACACATAAAGAAAGGGAAAGGCCTGAAATCAATACAATTAGAAATAAAAAGCAGAAGTTACAATGGATATCACAGAAATACAAAGGATCATAAGAGGCTACTACAAGCAACTATACACCAATAAAATGGACAACCTAGAAGAAATGGACAAATTCTTAGAAAAGTACAACTGTCCAAGACTCAATCAGGATGAAATGAAAAATATAAACAGACCAATCACAGGTACTGAAATTAAAATTATGATTAAAAATCTACCAACAAAAGTTCAGGACCAGATGGCTTCACAGGTGAATTCTATCAAACACCTGAAGAATAGTTAACACTTATTCTCAAACTCTTCTCAAAAATGCAGAGTAAATAATAATCCCAAGCTCATTCTACACAGCCATCATCACCCTGATACCAAAACCAGACATAAGATACCACAAAAAAACTTTTACAGGCCAACAGCACTAATGAACATAGACACAAAAATCCTCAACAAAATACTAGCAAACGGAATCCAACAGTACATTAAAGGATTATACACCAGGATCAAGGGAGATTTACTTCAGAGATGCAAAGATTGTTCATATGTGCAAGTCAATCAGTGTGATACACCATATTAACAGACTGAAAAATAAGCATCATCTTAAGAGATGCAGAAAACACTTCTGATCAAATTCAACATCCATTTATGATAAGAAACATTCCAGAAAGTGGGCATGGAGCTAGGGAACTTACTGCAACATAATAAAGGCCATTTATGACAAACCCCTGTCAAACTCCTTTCTCCAGAGGATGAGATGGTTGGATGGCACCACTGACTCGATGGACATGAGTTTGAGCAAGATCCAGGAGATGGTGAAGGACAGGGAAGCCTGGTGTGCTGCAGTCCATGGGGACGCAAAGAGTTTGACATGACTAAGTGACTGAACAACAATGACAAACCCAGAGCAGATATCATTCTCAAAGGTTAAAAACTGAAAGGATTTCCTCTAAGATCAGAAACAAGACAAGGATGTTCACTCCACCTTTATTCAACATAGTTTTGGAAGACCTAGCCATAGCAATGAGAGCAGAAAAATAAAAAGGAATCTAAATTAAAAAAGAAAACTGTACCTGTTCACAGATGAAATGATACTATACATACAAAATCCTAAAAATGCTACCAGAAAACTACTAGAGATCAATGAATCTGGTAAAGTTGCAGGATACAAAAGTAATACATAGAAATGCATTGCATTTCTATACATTAACAATGAAAGCTCTGAAAGAGAAATTAGGAAACAATCCCATTTACCACTGTATCAAAAAGAATAAAATGTCTAGGAATGAAAAGAATAAAATGTCTAGGAATGAACCTAAGGAGGCAAAAGACTTGTACCCAGAAAACTGTTTAAGATACTGATGAAAGAAATCAAAGATGATACAAACAGGTGGACAGCCATATCATGTTCTTGGATTTTAAGAATAAGTATTGTCAAAATAACTGTATTACCCATAGTGATCTATCGATTCAATGCAATCCACATCAAATTACCAATCCATTTTTCATAGAAGTAGAACAAAATATTTTACAGTTTATATTGTCAGCCATGGTAACTACCATGGGTGCTTACCATCTACCTTTACAAGGATTAAATCATGTGCTGCAGCTGCTGACTTTCAACAACAATTGAAGGAGTTCAGGGTGGAGAGCAGAAATGAGGCACTCTGTGCTTGGGAACTGGCAGGACAAGTCTTGAGATGGTTTGTACTCTCCCTTCATCAAAAACATATTACACTGTCCTTTTCCTCTACCTGTATGGAACAGTTTCTCAGCTATCTGAGGTACTGTCTCCTGAGCTGCAGTCCTCATTTTTGCCCCAAATGGAAAAAAAACCCCAAAAAACCCCATGATGTGAGTGTTGTGAGAAGTTTTAAGTTGACAGTTATGGTGACCATGATGAAGGGACCCAGAGTGGACTTCTCTCCTCTGCCTGAACTCTAGAAGGAACTGGAGCCTTGGTACCAGCAGAGCAGCCTTGCACCCGTACACCTCTTCAGAATCCAGACAATTTGGTAAGTCTCTCCTGGTTCTTGGATTGCCTGTATTGGTTGGTGATTCTGAGTTTTACTTGAGGTAAAACAGGTTCATGCCCCGTCCCAGCTGAAAGATAATTTTTTTGGGAGGAACTGGTTGAAGGATACCAAGGAATACCCACTCAGCTGGAAGACAGGAGAGGGGCTGGAAGAAAGATACCAGAATTTGCTCAGCTGTAGAAGACTGAGTGGTCTATGCTGGGTGGTGAGGTAAGAGGCTGATCTGATGCTTTTACAAGGGACATCAATCAGGAAGTCAGCCTCTATATAAAACCTCAGCCAGGGTTATATACATACAAAACTTATACTTGCAAGTACCTACTTGATTGGGGAAAGAATACTAAAGGAGACCCCAACCTAAAATGACCAAATTGGGATTGTTTTGATATTCTAAAACTGATATTTTTAATACAGTTAAAAAAGCTGGCTATAGATCACACAGACTGAATGGAATGCTTACTTTGGTATCTAGAAGCTTCTCTTGAAACTGTATCAGAACAACAAAAGGCTACTAGCAGTCTGTCACTGACTCTGTCTCCACCTCTAGCTATCCTATTTTATCTGAATTACTCAGCGAGATGCTGTATCTTTTTTTCTCTTCCAACTCTTCTTCCTCCTGCTGCTCCCCTTTCCCCAGCAAAGGAAGATTAAAAAACAAAAAAACAGTAACAAACTTTTTAAGCAATATTCTGGCTTGACACCTGAGTCATTCTCTTAACCACCAAAATGATCCTTTGCTTAATCCTGCCTTTCAGAAGGTTTAGATGACAATTTGACTATTCTAGTTAAAAAAAAGACAATCTAGGTTAGTCTGAGTTATACACAAACACTTCTTACACTGATTGACCAACTTTTCAGAACCATGAAAAGAAAGATAAGGGGGTATCTATGGAAATTACAAAACTTCAGTTGTGCCAATTAATTACATAATGCCAGTGGAAGGGTAACTGACCCACAACCAGTAGACAAAGTTGGCTTGATTACATGTGTGTGTGTGTGTGTGTGTGTATCCTGAGAGAAAAAGTCCAAATTAGAAGAATTTGATTTTTCTCCCTGTGCCTTGAAACCAGAGCTCCCAGGATCCCAGAGCTCCCAGGAATACTAATCTATTCTATTCCTGAAACTGAAGTGCAAAAAAAACCCCAGGGAATGCGGTCTTCTAAAATCTTTCTTATAAACTACTGACTTTATATTGCGATAGCTGATTCATGACTAAGTTTAGAAAACAAAGCTAAATTTCTTTTATCTGTCTGAATATATGTATGTATCAGTATGTGTCTATTTTTGGATAGTATCCCTGGGGTTAACTTGTAAGTGAGCTCTAATTGGCCTGCAGAAAAGTAAGTGATGAAAAAGCAATTCTAAATACAAGGAAATTAAGCTAAAAGAAATTCTGGTTCATGGGACTAGGAAATATTTTAGATTAAATTAGTTGTTGTTCCATTGCTAAGTTGTGTCTGACTTTTTGTGACCCCATGAACTGCAGTATGCAAGACTTCCTGTCCTTCACTATTTCCCAAACTCATGTCCATTGAGTAAAGTGATGCCATTGAACCATCTAATCCTCTGATGCCCCACTTCTACTCTTGCCCGCAATCTCTGCCAGCATCAGGGTCTTTTCCAATGAGTTGGCTCTTGCATAAGGTGGCCAAAGGATTGGAGCTTCAGCTTCAGCACCAGTCCATCCAATGAATATTCACAGTTGATTTCCTTTAGGATTGAATGGTTTGATCTCCTTGCTGTCCAAAGGACTCTCAAGAGTCTTCTCCAAGCACCACAGTTTAAAAGCATCAATTCTCTGATGCTTAGCCTTCTTTATAGTCCAGCTCTCACATTCACACACGACTACTGGAAAAACCATAGGTTTGACTAGACGGAACTTTGTCGGCAAAGTGATGTCTCTGCTTTTTAATATGTTGTCTAGGTTTGTTATAATTTTCCTTCCAAGGAGCAAGCGTCTTTTAATGTCATGACTGCAGTCAGCATCCACAGTGATTTTGCAGCCCAAGAAAATGAAATCCGACACTGTTTCCACTTTTCCCCATCTGCTGCTGCTACTAAGTCGCTTCAGTCGTGTCCGACTCTGTGCGACCCCATAGACGGCAGCCCACCAGGCTCCCCCATCCCTGGGATTCTCCAGGCAAGAACACTGGAGTGGGTTGCCATTTCCATCTCCATCTATTTCCCCATCTATTTGCCATGAAGTGACAGGACTGTATGCCATGATTTTCGTTTTTCGAATGTTGAATTTTAAGCCAGCTTTTTCAATCTTCTCTTTCATCTTCAAGAGGCTCTTTAGTTCCTCTTCACTTTCTGCCATTAAAGTGGTATCATCTGCATATCCAAGGTTGCTGATATTTCTGCTGGCAATCTTCATTCCAGCTTATGAGTTATCCAGGCCATATTTTGTATGATGTACTCTGCATATAAGTTAAATAAGAAGGGTGACAATATACAGCCTGACATACTCCTTTCCCAATTCTGAACCAGTCCATTGTTCCATGTCCAGTTCTAACTGTTGCTTTTTGTCCTGCATACAGGTTCCTCAGGAGGCAGGTAAGGTGGTCTGATATTCCTGTAAGAATATTCCACAGTTTGTTGTGATCCACACAAAGGCTTTAGTGTAGTCAATGAAGCAGAGGTAGATGTTTTTTTTTAATTTCCTTGCTTTTTCTATGATCCAATGGATGCTGGCAATTTGATTTCTGACTCTTCTGCCTTTTCTAAATCCAGCTTGTACTTCTGGAAGTTGTCTGTTCACATACTGCTGAACCCGAGCTTGCAGGATTTTGAACATAACCTTGCTAGCATGTGAAATGAATACAACTGTATGGTAATTTAAACATTCTTTGGCATTGCCTTTCTTTGGGATTTGAATGAAATGACCTTTTCCAGTCCTGTGGCCAGTGCAGAGTTTTCTGAATATGCTGGCACATTTAATAGCATCATCTTTTAGGATTTAAAACAGCTCAGCTGGAATTCCATCACCTCCACTAGCTTTGTTCGTGGTAATGTTTCCTAAGGCTCACTTGACTTCATATTTCAGGATGTCTGGCTCTAGGTGAGTGACCACACCATCTTGGTTACAAAGGTCATTAAGAGCTTCTTTGATAGTTCTTCTGTGTATTCTTGCCACCTTTTCTTAATGTCTTCTGCTTCTGTTCAGTCCTTGGTGTTTTTGTCCTTTACTGTGCTTATCTTTGCATGAAATACTTCCTTGGTATTTCCAATTTTTGTAGAGAGATCTCTAGTCTTTTCCATTCTACTGTTTTCCTCTAATTCTTTGCATTGTTAAGAAGGCATTCTTATCTCTCCTTCTATTCTCTGGAACTCTGTATTCAGTTGGGTATATCTTTCCCCTTCTCCTTTGCCTTTCGCTTCACTTCTTTTCTCAGGTATTTGTAAGGCCTCCTCAGACAACCACTTTGCCTTCTTGCATCCTTTTTTCCTTGGGGATGGTTTTGGTCACCACATCCTGTACAATGTTATGAACCTCTGTACATAGTTCTTCAGGCACTCAGTCTACCAGATACAGACCCTTGAATCTATTTGTCAACTCCCCTGTGTAATCATAAGGGATTTGAAATAGGTCATACCTGAATGGCCTAGTGGTTTCCCCTACTTTCTTCAATTTGAGCCTGAATTTTGCAATAAGGAGTTCATGATCTGAACAGCAGTCAGCTCCCAGTCTTGTTTTTGCTGACTGTATAGAGCTTCTCTATCTTCAGCTACAAAGAATATAATCAATCTGATTTTGGTACTGCTTATCTGGTGATGTCCATGCGTACAGTCATTTCTTGTGTTGTTGGAAGAGGGTGTTTGCTATGACCAGTGCATTCTCTGGGTAGAATTCAGTTAGCCTTTGCCCTGCTTCATTTTGTACTCCAAGGTCAAACTTGCCTATTTAGTCTGGTATCTCTTGACTTCCTACTTTTGCATTCCAGTCCCCGACGATGAAAAGGACATCTCTTTTTGGTGTTAGTTCTAGGAGGTCTTGTAGGTCATCACAGAACTGTTCAACGTCATCTTCTTCAGCATTAGTGGTTGGCGCAAAGACTTGGTTCAGTGTGACATTGAAAGATTTGCTTTAGAAGTGAACTGAGACCATTCTGTTATTTTTAAGACTGCACCCAAGTTCTGTATTTCAGACTCTTTTGTTGACTATGAAGGCTACTCTATTCCTTTTAAGGGATTCTTGCCCATGGTAGTAGATATAATAGTCATCTGAATTAAATTCCTGTCCATTTTAGTTCACTGATTCCTAAAAATGTCAGTGTTCACTCTTGCCATCTCCTGTTTGACCACGTCCAGTTTACCTTGATTCATGAACCTAACAGTCCAGGTTCCTAGGCAATATTGTTATTTACAGCATCAAACTTTACTTTCACCACCAGACACAACCACAACTGGTCATTCTTTCTGCTTTGGCTCAACCTCTTCATTTTTTCTGTAGCTATTTCTCTACTCTTCCCCAGTAGTATATTGGATACCTACTGACCTGGGGGCTCATTTTTCAGTGTTATATCTTTTTGGCTTTTCATACTGTTTATGGGATTCTCAAGGCAAGAATACTGAAGTGGTTTGCCATTCCCTTTTCTAGTAGGCCACATTTTGTCAGGCCCTAAGTAGCAGGGACATGGCCCTTCAGCCACTCCACGTAGCTAAATGACATGCATGGCGCCCTGGCTGTTCCACTGCTAGTCCTTGTTGAACATGTAAACGTTCACTGACTGTTGAGTGTTGGTTAATGTGCAGCCCGGGGTTAAGACAAAGGCCTGACAGGAGTGGCTGGAATGGGTTTGGGGGAAGCTGCAGTCGATGTTGGATAATGCCCAGGAACAGAGGGCTTCCTGGTCTCTGCTGTGGCTGACCACCCTGGGGCTGTTCTGCCACTCAAGAGCAGTATTAGTCTTTAAGTCTTTTGATCTAATTAATACAGATATGTCCTGAGTCATCAACATTAAATATATTACATAGGTGGCTCAGATGGTAAAGAATGTGTCTGCAGTACAGGAGACACAGGTTTGATCCTGGATCAGGAAGACCCTTTGAGAAGGGAGTGGCTACCCACTCCAGTATTCTTGCCTGGAGAATTCAATGGACAGAGGAACCTGGTGGGCAGTATGTGGGGTTGCAGAGTCAGACACAACTGAATAACTAACACACACACTATAATACTTTCATTGTGCCTAGGTTCAATATATGCTAAATAAGATCTTACCCTATTTGTTACACATTTGTCACCAAGGAAAGTAACTCAATGTGAAGAAACTTTTAAGGAAAGAAGAGGTAAATGAGATAAGAGCTTTTAGATAAATTCTATTAACAGTAATTATGTTTTAGTCTCTAGTTTTTGGTAAACTGAATGGCTAAGGTTGTGCAATATTAACTGACAGAAGTTTATGGAATAGCCAGGTCATTCCCTAATAAAATAAGATACTGAAACTTTAATTACTAATCATTGGCTTCCTCATACAGAGAAATTAAAGATATTTTGGATTCTTAATGAATATGTTTGGTGCCATCCTAAGATATTCACTGTAAGAAGGCAAATGCTTCTAGAATTATCATCAGTATTTATGTTCACAATCTATAGAATGCTAATATAAAGGTCACTTCATGGATACTTAAGGTAAAAAGGATGTATGTTTTCAGTAAAGAAGGCATGAGGAATCCCTCCCAGCATCAGAGTCTTTTCCAACTAGTCAACTCTTCACATGAGGTGGCCAAAGTACTGGAGTTTCAGCTTCAGCATCATTCCTTCCAAAGAAATCCCAGGGCTGATCTCCTTCAGAATAGACTGGTTGGAAAATCCTTTCTGGTGACATCTATTTCTCATGACTAGAAGAAACCTGGAAAGATATGTGCTTGTGCTTGACTGCATGTAGTTTCCTTTAATCAGTATCACATATATATTGTCCTTTCCCCCTACCTGTGTGGAATAGCTTCTCAGCTATACAAGGTGGTATCTCCCAGGCTGAAGTCCTCATCTTAGCTCAAATAAAACTTAGCATGCAACTCTCATGGTGTACATTTTTAAAAAGTCAACAGTATGGAAACACAAAAGACCCCAAATAGCCAAAGAAATCTTGAGGAAGAAAAACGTAGATAGAAGAATCAGGCTGTCTTACTTCAGATTATACTATTTTGACAGAAAGCTACAGTAATCAACACAGTATGGTACTGGCACAAAATAAGAAACATAGACCAATTGAACAAGAAAGAAAGTCCAGAAAGAAGCCCACAGAACTATGGTAACCTAATCTATGAAAAAGAAACAAGAATATACAATGGAGAAAACACCATCTCTTCAATAAGTGCTGCTGGGAAAAGTGAAGAGCTACATGTAAAAGAGTGAAATTAGAACATTCTGTATTTCTAACACCATATACAAAAAATAAAGTCAAAATGGATTAAACACCTAAATGTAAGGCTGATACTATAAAATTGTCAGAGGAAAACGTGGGGACAACACTGTGACATAAATTGTAGTAAGCTCTTTTTTTTTGATTTACCTCCTGGAGTAATGAAAATAAAAAAAGTAAATGGGACCTAATTTGCTGGGGTCCAGCCCCGGTGGATCCAGGGAATTCAAAGCGGGGACGGTGTTGGTGAGGGAAACTTATTTATTTGTTAATATAAGATTAGATTAGGAAGAAATAGTGTAGTAGGAAAATTAAGTGGAGAAAAGAGGCTGAATAACTTGGCTTACGGGGAAGGCCAATAAAGTTCCAGACAAGGAGCTTGCACCATCTACGTTAGGCCACCAGTGTCCATTTGAATATCGGAGAGTGCCCCACCTTGGGCTCTCTCTCTTACTGATCTTAGAAGCCAGGACAAGTAAGTAGACATGGTGAGCCTCCACGCCCCCGATGGGAATTCAGCCTGAAATTAGAGTAAAGAGGAGACATGGGGGAAACCAGTCCAGTGACTGGCTCCCCCTCTACTGTCCTTCAAGGCCTTTTATACTTTTGATTATACATAGAGATCAATGGGTAATACAAAATTATGTAGCGTTAGCAGCCCAGATCCTTTCAGTATATCTTTTTGTATACAAAAGGTCTCAGGTGATTTACATTATCTTCTGGCCAAGAGTCTTACTAACACTTTTTGGCTCTCTTCCTTAATGAATGTTTATTTCGTTTCCCCTGAAGTGTTTTTCTTTAATCTGCATCTCCTTAAAGCACTAAACTTACATCTCTATAAAACAAAGGCACAGTGGGTTATAACAAAGAAGGTATTTAACTCAAAGATCTAATGTTGCCACTTGTTTTTTCTGTATACCCACTATATCAACAAGTAAAAGATATGAAAATTTGGCAGCAAGTATTGGCTCAACAAATGAAACCTTTAATCAGTCCTATTCTAATGATTTTGACTCCTCGAAAACCCCTACATTCCTAGGATGTTTTAAGCTTCCTATGCCTCCTGCGGTCAGGAGGCCTCAAACAATCACATGCGCAGCTGTGATTCCTACAGGCAGGCTAGAAAGCCATCAGAGGGGTTCTTGGATTGAAACACTCATATTACGCCCAGGAGATTTATTATCTAAAAGCTCTAATTTTTTCCAGAAAAAGGTGGTGGGGGGACAGCCCCCTGTTAATGACAGAAGGGTAGGTGGAAAGCATAACACAGTAAAGCAGGCAGATTCTGGTCTTGGGGGGTGGATGCTCAGGAAATTCCAGGGGGAACCCCTGAAGTCTGATCACGTCCTTGCGTTTTGTCAGGCTTCCTTCCACATGACCTTGTCATGGGTGGGATTCCTCACACCGGCCCCGGGCACTAATTAAACTTAAAAGCCTTTGCATAGCAAAAGAAACCATATATAAAATGAAAGACAGTGCTTAAAGTGGGAGAAAATATATGCAAATGAAATGACCAACAGGGATTAATCTCCAAAACACACAAATAACTCCTGTACTTCTATACCAAAAAACCAAACAAACCAATCAAAAAATGGGTCAAAGATCTAAATATACATTTCTCCAAAGAATATAGATGGCCAAGAACCACATGAAAAAATGCTCAACATCACAAATTATTAGAGAAATACAAATAAGAACTACAATAAGGTATCACTTCACACCAGTCAGAATGGCCAAACAATCTACAAACAATAAATGCTGGATTGAGTTTGGAGAAAAGGAAACCCTCCTACATTGTTGATGGGAATGTAAGTTGGTACAACCACTATGGAAAACAGTCTGGAGGGTTCTTAAAAAAACTAAAAACTGAGCTACCATATGATCTAATGATCCCACTCCCGTGCATATATCCAGAGAAAACCATAAGCCCAAAAGTGTTCACTGCAGCATTTTACAATAGCCCGGAAACAGAAGAAACATAAATTCACATTGATTGAGCAATGGATAAAGAAGATGTGGTGTATATATATACACACACACCCAATGGAATATTACTCAGCCATAAAAATCAATGAAACAATGCCATTTGCATCAACCTGGATGGACCTAGAGACTGTCATACTGAATGCAGTAGGTCAGACAGATAAAGACAAACATATGATATCACTTATATGTGAAATCTAAAAAAACACAGTACAAATGAAACTATTCACAAAAGAATAAGAGTCACAGATGTAGAAAACAAACTTAAGGTTACCAAAGGAAAGGGGTTTGGGCAGAAGGGATAAACTGGGAGACTGGGTTTGCTATACACACACCACTATATATAAAATGGATAATAGGAATCTACTGTATAGCACAGGGAAATGTCTCTCTCTCTCAGTCTCTCAATTGTGTCTGACCCTTTGCGACCCTAAGGACAGTAGCCCACCTCTCTGTGTCCATGAGATTTCCCAAGCAAGAATACTGGAGTGGGCAGCCATTTCTTTCTCCACAGGGAGTTCTTCTCAGTACTTTTTAGTGGCCTATATGATAACAGAATCTAAAGAAAGGAGTATATATGGGTATATGGATAACTGATTCAATTTGCTGTATAGCAGAAACTAACAACACTGTAAATCTACTATAATCCAATATTAAAAAAAAAATACTCGAAGCAACAAGTCCAGGATCAGATGGCTTCACAGGTGAATCCTATCATTTAGACAGGAGTTAACATCTATCCTCAAACTGTTCCCCCACAATGCAGAGTAAGCAGTGATCCCAAGCTCATTCTACACAGCCATCATCAAAACCAGGCAATATCACACAAAAAAATAAAATTACAAGCCAATATCACTGATTAACATAGAAGAAAAAAATCTTAACCGAATATCAGCAAACCAAATCCAAGAATACATTAAAAGGATCAAACACCATGATTACATGGGATTTTTTATTCCAGAGATGCAAAGATTGTCCAGTATGCACAAACCAGTGTAACACACAACATTAAAAAAAATGAATTAAAACCCTATCATCTCAACAGATGTACAAAAAGCTTTTGACAAAATACAAAAATTTGTGATAAAAACTCTCCAGAAAGTGGGCATAGAGGGAAGCTATGTCAACATAATAAAGGCCATATATAACAGTGCTACAGCTAACATCATTCTCTGTGGTGAAAACCTGAAAGCATTTCCTCTAACATCAGAAATGAGACAAAGATGTCCACTCTTACTACTTTAATCAAACATAATTTTGAAAGTCCTAGATATGGTAATCAGAGAAAAACAACAAATGAAAGGAATCCAAACAGGAAAAGGAGACATAAAATTGTCAGTTTGCAGATGACATGATACTATATATAGAAAATTCTAAAGAAAAAAAACTTCTAAAGGTCATCAATGAATTCAGCAAAGTTGCAAGATACAAAAGTTACACACACATTTCTTGCATTTGTGCACTAACAATGAAAGATCAGAAAGTGAAATTAAAAGAAACAATACCATTTACCATCACATCAAAACTAAACCTACATAAGGAGGTAAAAGACTTGTACTCCAAAAACTAAGACACCAGTGAAAGCCAACAAAGATGACACAAACAGATGGAAAGATATACTATGTTCTTGGATTGGAAGAATCAGTATTGTCAAATGACTATACTACCTAGGACAATCTATAGATTCAGTGTAACCCCTAACAAATTACCAATGGCATTTTTCACAGCTAGAACAAAAATGTTTAAATTTGAGGATACACAAAAGACCTGGAAAAGCCAAAGCAATCTTGAGAGCGGAAAAATGAAATAAAATGGAGACATCAGACTCCCAGACATCAAACTATACTACAAAGTTATAGGATTCAAAACAGTATGGTACCATCAGAAAAATGAAAGTATAGATCAACTGAACAGGATACAAGCCCCAGAAGTAAACTCATGCACCTATGGTCAACTAGTCTATGACAAAGGAGGCAAGACTATATAATGGAGGAAAGACTCTCTTCAATAAGTCATTCAGTGAAAACTGGAGCACTATACATAAAAGAATTATATTAGAACATTCTACAACACCATACACAAAAATAAACTCAAAATGGATTAAAGACCTAAATATAAGACTGATACCATAAAACTCTTAGAGGAAAACAGAAGCAGAATGCTGACATAAATCACAGCAATATCTTTGTATTCACCTCCTGAGTAACAAAAATATAAACAAAAATTAAAAAATGGGACCTAATTAAACTGAAAAGCTTTTGCAGTGCAAAGGAAGATTACACAAAATAAAAAGACAGTCCACAGAATGGAAGAAAATGTTTGGAAATGAAGTGATTGACAAGGAATTCATCTCCAAGATATACAAACAGCTCATGCAACAGAATATTAAAAAAAATAAAAATAAAAAAATGGGCAGAAGACCTAAGTAGACATTTTTCCAAAGAAGATATATAGATGGCCAAACAGTGCATGAAAACATGCTCAACATCACTAATTATTAAGAGAAATGCAAATCAAAACTATAATAAAGTATCACCTCACGCCAGTCAGCAGAGTGATCATCAAGAAGTCTATGTACAATAAATGTGAAAGACTGGAGAAAAGGGTATCCTACTATGCTGTTGTGGGAATGTAAATTGGCAGAACCACTAGAGAGAACATATGGAGGGTTCTTAAAAAATATAGAACTATCATGTGACTCAGCAACCCCACTAATGGGCATGTATCTGGACAAAAACATTGTTTGAAATGTACGTGCACTCCAATGTTCACTGCAGTGCTGTTTACAATAGCCAAGTTATCGAAGCAAACTAAATGTCCACTGACAGAGGAATGGATAAAGAAGATGTGGTACATATATACAGTGGAATATTACTCAGCCATAAAAGAAAAAATGAAACAATGCCAAAAAACACAGATGGACCCATGGATAATTATACCAAGTGAAGTAAGTCAAACAGAGAAAAACAAATATGATGTCATTTATATGTATTTATATGTATATGATACAAATAAACTTATTGGCAAAACAGAAACAGACCCACAGACCCACAACAGACTTCTAATTGCCAAGGTAGGGGGTAAATGTGAAGGGGTACATTTGAGGAGTTTGAGATTAACGTGTACACAGTGCTATATATAAAACAGATAATCAGCAGGGATCTGCCTTATAGCACAACACACTACTCAGTATTCTGTAACCACCTATATGGGAAAAGAACTTAAGAAAGAATGGATATACATATATGTTTAATGGACTCAGTTGTACACCTGAAATTAACACAATATTGTGAATTAACTATACTAGAATAAAAAATAGAAACTTTTTTTAAAAACGAAGGCTGACCACTATCATCTCTTCTATTAAACATAGTATTGGAAGTCATAGCCACAGCAATCAGAAAATGAAAAGGTATCCAAAATTGGAAGGGAAAAGGTATTTCTCTTATTATATGTAGTTGATATGATTCTACACATTAAGTCCCCTACATATGAAAGAGTTTGAGTTCTATTCTGAGAGCACATTTGTGAGTCCAATATTTCGTAAGTCAACAAAATCAGTGTAGGTACTCAACTAATACAATCAGCTGTATAGTACTGTAAGGTTTATAATTCTTGTCATACAAATAATACATAAAAAATGAACACAAAAATAAAACATTTTTCATCTTACAGTATACTACCAATGAAAAGGACAGTAGTACAGTTCAACAGCTGACATACACGGGCTGGCATCCAGTGAACAGGCAAGACTTACTGACTGGAGGAGTGAAAGGAGGTGAGAGTTGATAGAGCTGAAGGATTGTCATAAATAAGAGACAGATGGCCAAGTTGCAGTTTCACTCATGCTTGATACTGATGTAATGCTCATTTGCATCTTTGAACATATGCAACTTGAAGGTTCATATGTAGGGGACTTACTGTATACAGAAAGCCCTAGAGACACCACTCAAAAACTACCACAGCTGATAAATGAATTCAGCAAGGTAGCAGGATACAAGATTAACAGAATCTGGCTGCATTTCTTTAAACTAACAATAAAATATCATAAAGGGAATGTAAAAAAAAACTTCAAAATCGCACCCCCAAAATAAAGTACTTAGGAATATAGCTAACCAAGGAGGTGAAAGTTTAAGACATTAATAAAGGAAAGTGAAGATGATTTAAAGAAATGGAAAGATATTCCATGCACTTTGATCGGAAGTATTCATATTGGTAAAATGCCCATACTACTCAAAGCAATCTATAGATTCAATGTAATTCTTGTTAAATTACATATCACGTTTTTCACAGAACTAGAATAAGCCTAAAATTTAATTAGGATTCATAAAAGACCCAGAATTGCCAAAGCAAGCCTCAGGAAAAAAGAACAAAGCAGGGGGCATAACCCTCCCAGACTTCAGATAATATTACAAAGTTTCAGTGATCAAAACAGCATGCTATTGGCATAAAAACAGACAGATCAATGCAACAGAACAGAGCACCCAGGAATAAAACCACACACTGACAATTAATATTCAATAAAGGAGAAAAGAATATACAATGGTGGGGGAAAAGTCTCTTCAGCAATAATAAAGGAGAAAAGAATATACAATGGTGGGGGAAAAGTCTCTTCAGCAAGTAATATTGGAAAAGTTGGACAACAACACAATAAACTAATGAAGTTAGACACACCCTTTCACCATACACAAAAATAAATGCAAAATGGCTTAAAGATTTAAATATAAGAAATGACAGCATAAAACTAGAAGAGATGACAAGGAAAACATTCTCTGACATAAATCATGCCAATGTTTTCTTGGGTCAGTCTCCTGAGGAAATAGAAATAATAAAAATAAACAAATAGGACATAATGAAACAAATAGTTACACAGCAAAGGAAAACATAAACAAAAAGACAAACTACAGAATGGGAGAAAATATTTAAAAATTATGTGACTGACAAGGGCTTAATTTCCAAAATATAAAAACAGCTCATACAACTCAACAACAGAAAAACAAACATCCAGTAGAAAAATGGACAGAAGACCTAAACAGATATTTCTCCAAATAAGAAATACAAAATGGCCAAAAGTCACAGGCAAAGATGCTCAACACTGCTATCTAGTAGAGAAATGTAAATCAAATTTACAATGGTCACCATTAAAAACTCTCCAAATTTTAATGACAAATGCTGGATGAGATGCGAAGAAAAGGGAACCTTCCTAAACTCTGGCTGGGAATATAAATTGGTACAGCCAGTACGGAAAACAGGATGGAGGTGCCTCAGAAAACTAAAAACAGAATTACCATATGACCCAACAATCCCATATACCCAGACAAAACTCTAACCCAAAAAGACACACACACGCACCCCTATGTCATATAGCAAAGTCATGGCAGCAATCCAAATAGTCATCCACAGATGCATGGATAAAAACGTGGTACATATACACAATAGACTACTACTCAACCATAAACAAGAATGAAATAATGCCATCTGCAACAACATGGATGCAACTAGAGATTATCATACTATGTGAAGCAAGTAAGAGAAAGAAAAATAACACATTGTATCACCTATATCTGGATTCCAAAATATAGAAATGAATCTATCTGTGAAACACAATCACAGATACAGAACAGACTGGTGGCTGTGAGAGGGACAGGGAAGGGATGGAGTGGGAGGTTAGGGGTAGCAGATTTAGGCTTTAATACTGGGAATGGATAAGCAGCAAAGTTCTACTGTGCGGCACAGAGAGCTATGTTCAATATCCTATGATAAATCAGAATGTAAAAGAATATTTTTAAAAAATTACATATAATTCAGTCACTTTGCTGTGCAGTAGAAATTAACAGCATATTATGAGTCAAATATACTTCAATTAAATTAAAAGAAATATTTTTTCTCTTGAGAAACTGAACAAAAAACCTATTAGAACTGATAAATGAATTCAGCAAGGTAGTGGGATACAACATGAGTATATAGAAATTGGTTGTATGTCTTTAAAATAAAAATGGAATGTCAGAATGCAAATGTATTGACTCATTTAAAATAACATTAAAAAAAAAACAAAAAAACCCTAGAATTAAACCTAACCAAGGAGGCCGCGGCTGGCGCACAAAGGGCTGCTGAGAGGAGCTATCCCACGTCCAGTCAGGGGCAGCGTCCAAGAGTGCCAGGCTGTGATGGCGCAGGAACGGCTGAGAGGAGCTACCCAAGTGCGAGGTCAGGGGTGGGAGCAGGGAGGAGCCACCCCGCGCCCGAAGCCAGGGGCGGCGGCCGAAAGGAGCTACCCCACGACCAAGGAGCATGGCTTTGCAGTCGCAGGAGGGCCTAGAGGAGCTATCCCACATTGAAGGTCAGGAAGGGAGGCGGTGAGGAGATACCCCTCGTCCAAGGTAAGGAGCAGCAGCTGTGCTTTGATGGAGCAGCCATGAAGAGATACCCCACGCCCAAGGTAAGAGAAACCCAAGTAAGATGGTAGGTGTTGCAAGAGGGCATCAGAGGGCAGACACACTGAAGCCATACTCACAGAAAACTAGTCAATCTAATCATACTAGGACCACAGACTTGTCTAACTCAATGAAACTAAGCCATGCCTGCAAGGCAACCCAAGACAGGCAGGTCCTGGTGGAGAGGTCTGACAGAATGTGGTCCACTGGAGAGGGGAATGGCAAACCACTTCAGTATTCTTGCCTTGAGAACCCCATGAACAGTATGAAAAGGCAAAATGATAGGATACTGAAAGAGGAACTCCCCAGGTCAGTAGGTGCCCAACACGCTACTGGAGATCAGTGGAGAAATAACTCCAGAAAGAATGAAGGGATGGAGCCAAAGCAAAAACAATACCCAGTTGTGGATGTGACTGGTGATAGAAGCAAGGTCCGATGCTGTAAAGAGCAATATTGCATAGGAACCCGGAATGTCAGGTCCATGAATCAAGGCAAATTGGAAGTGGTCAAACAAGAGATGGCAAGAGTGAA
>SJYQ01095296.1:374725-423186 GCA_006410935.1 Redunca redunca | reverse complement strand
CTGTTTCAAATCCTGAAGATGATGCTGTGAAAGTGCTGCACTCAATGTGCCAGCAAATTTGGAAAACTCAGCAGTGGCCACAGGACTGGAAAAGGTCAGTTGTCATTCCAATCCCAAAGAAAGGCAATGCCAAAGAATGCTCAAACTACCACACAATTGCACTCATCTCACATGCTAGTAAAGTAATGCTCAAAATTCTCCAAGCCAGGCTTCAACAATACGTGAACCGTGAACTTCCTGATGTTCAAGCTGGTTTTAGAAAAGGCAGAGGAACCAGAGATCAAATTGCCAACATCTGCTGGGTCATTGAAAAAGCAAGAGAGTTCCAGAAAAACATCTATTTCTGCTTTATGGACTATGCCAAAGCCTTTGACTGTGTGGATCACAGTAAACTGTGGAAAATTCTGAAAGAGATGGGAAGACCAGACCACCTGACCTGCCTCTTGAGAAACCTGCATGCAGGTCAGGAAGCAACAGTTAGAACTGGACATGGAAGAACAGACTGTTTCCAATAGGAAAAGGAGTACGTCAAAGCTGTATATTGTCATCCTGCTTATTTACCTTATATGCAGAGTACATCATGAGAAACGCTGGACTGGAACAAACACAAGCTGGAATCAAGCTTGCGGGGAGAAATATCAATCGCCTCAAATATGCAGATGACACCACCCTTATGGCAGAAAGTGAAGAGGAACTAAAAAGCCTCTTGATGAAAGTGAAAGTGGAGAGTGAAAAAGTTGGCTTAAAGCTCAACATTCAGAAAATGAAGACCATGGCATCGGGTCCCTTCACTTCATGGGAAATAGATGGGGAAACAGTGGAAACAGTGTCAGGCTTTATTTTTAGGGGCTCCAAGATCACTGCAGATGGTGATTGCAGCCATGAAATCAAAAGATGCTTACTCCTTGGAAGAAAAGTTATGACCAAGCTAGACAGCATATTCAAAAGCAGAGACATTACTTTGCCGACTAAGGTCCGTCTAATCAAGGCTCTGGTTCTTCCTGTGGTCATGTATGGATGTGAGAGTTGGACTGTGAAGAAGGCTGAGGGCCAAAGAATTGATGCTTTTGAACTGTGGTGTTGGAGAAGACTCGAGAGTCCCTTGGACTGCAAGGAGATTCAACCAGTCCATTCTGAAGGAGATCAGCCCTGGGATTTCTTTGGAAGGAATGATGCTGAAGCTGAAACTCCAGTACTTTGGCCACCTCATGAGAAGAGTTGACTCATTGGGAAAGACTGTGATGCTGGGAGGGATTGGGGGCAGGAGGAGAAGGGGACGACAGAGGATGAGATGGCTGGACGGCATCACTGACCTGATGGACGTGAGTCTGAGTGAACTCCGGGAGTTGGTAATGGAGAGGGAGGCCTGGCATGCTGCAACTCATGGGGTTGCAAAGAGTCGGACACAACTGAGTGACTGAACTGAACTGAATACATAAAAATCCTAAAGCTACCAGAAAACTACTAGAACTCAGTGAAGTTGGTAAAACTGCAGGTTACAAAATTAATACACAGAAATCTGTTGCATTTCTATATACTAACCATGAAAGTTCAGAAAAAGAAATTCAAGAAGCAATTCCATTTACCATTGATCATAAAGAATAAAAAACGTAGGTTTAAACCTATCCAAGACAAAATTACAAAATGCTGGTGAAAGAAGCTGAAGATATAAACAGATGAAAGGTTTTTGTATTGGACGAAACAATACTGTCAAAATGACTATACTACCCAAGGCAATATAGATTCAATGTAATCCCTATCAAATTACCAATGGCATTTTTCACAGAACTAGAACAAAAACCCTCCAATTGTATGGAGACACTAAAATCCTGAATAGCCAAAGCAGTCTTGAAAAAAGGAGCTGGAAGAATCAGGTTCCCTGACAGTCATCAAAACAGTATGGTACTGGCCCCAAAACAGAAATATAGATAAATGAAACAGGACAGAAAATTGAGAAATAAACATATACACCTATAGTCAATTAATCTATGACAAAGGGAGGCGAGGTTACACAAAGTTGGAAAGACAGCCTCTTTAACGAATGGTGCTGGGAAAACTGAAGGGCTACGTGTTAAAAAAGGAAATTAGATCATTCTTTAACTCCATACACAAAAAGACTCAAAATGGATTAAAGACCTAAATGTGAGACTGAGCACTATAAAGCTCTTAGAGGAAAACATAGGTAGAACACTCTCTAACATAAATCATAGCAATAGATCTTTTTTTGATCCATCACCCAGAATAATGGAAATAAAAGCAAAAATAAACAAATGGGAGCTACTTAAACTCAAAAGCTTTTGCACAGCAAAGGAAACAATGAACAAAATGAAAAGACAACCAGATTCAGAGAAAATATTTGCAAATGACGTGACTGATAAGGGATTAGTCTCGAAAATTTACAAACAGCTTAGTAAAATCAAAACAAACAATCTGTTATTTTTTGTTTAGAGGACTTGAGCAGACATTTCTCCAAAGAGGACATACAGATGGCCAATAGGCACATGAAAAGGTGTTCAACACCACTAGTTATTAGAGAAATCCAAGTCAAAGCTATAATGAGGTATCACCTCACACCGGTCAGAATGGCTACCATCAAGCATCAAGAAATCACAAAGCACAAATGCTGGAGAGAACATGGAGAAGGGAACTCTCTGCACTTTTGGTGGGAATGTAAAGTGGTACAGCCGCTATGGAGATCAGTATGCTGCTGCCGCTGCTAAGTCACTTTACAAGTGTCCAACTCTGTGCAACCCCATCGATGGCAGCCCACCAGGCTCCTCTGTCCCTGTGATTCTCCAGGCAAGAATACTGGAGTGGGTTGCCATTTCTTTCTCCAATGCATGCATGAATGCTAAGTCACTTCAGTTGTGTTTGACTCTGTGTGACCCCATGGACAGCACCTCACCAGGTTCCTCTGTCCACAGGATTCTCTAGGCAAGAATACTGGAGTGGGTTGCCATTTCCTTCTCCAGGAGACCAGTGTGGAGGTTCCTTAAAAATCGAGCTACCATATGACTCTGTAATCCCACTCCTGGGCATATATCCAGGGAAAGTCATGGTCCTCAAAGATACATGCACTCCCATGTTCACTGCAGCACTGTTTATAATAGCCAAGACATGGAAGCAACCTAAATGTCCACTGACAGAGGAATGGCTGAAGAAGCTGTGGTACATATATATAATGGAATATTACTCCATATATATAATGGAAAATAGAACAACCATTAAAAAGAATGAAATAAGATGCTTTGCAGCAACATGTATGGACCTAGAGAGTGTCATACTGAGTGCAGTCAGACACAGGATAAATATCATATGACATCCTTATATGTGGAATCTAAAAAAGAAATGATAGAAATGAAGTTACTTACAAAACAGAAAGAGACTCACAGAAAACGAACTTATGGTTGCCAGGGGAAAGGGTTAGTTAGGGACTCTGGAAGGTCAAGTACATACTGCTATATTTGCTATATTTAAAATGGATCACCAACAAAGATCTATTGTATAGCACATGGAATTCTGCTCAATGTTATGTGGCAGTCTGGATGGGAGGGGGGTTTCGGGGAGAAAGGATATATGTATATTTACTCACTGTTCACCTGAAAACATAACACTTAATTAGCTATACCCTAATAGAAAAGGTTTTTGGTGTTGAAAAGAAATAAAAATAAAAAAGCAAAATTAAACAGACAGGATTTAATCAAATTTGTAAAAGCTTTAGAACAGCAAAGGAATCCACAAACAAAATGAAAGAGAACATACTGACAGAGAGAAAAGATTTGCAAATGGTATGACTGACAAGGGCTTGATTTCCAAAATATATGAACATCTCATACAACTCAATAACAAAAAACAAACCAATCGAAAAATGGGTAAGATATGAGTCATTTCTCCAAAGACAGACAGATGGTCAACAGGCAACATCACTAACTCTTAAGAGAAATGCAAATCAAAATTACAGTGAGGTATCACCTCATACTGGTCAGAATGGCCATCAGCAGTAAATCTACAAACAATAAATGTTGGAGAGTATGTGGAGAAAAAGGAACCCCTCTACACAGCTAGTGGAAATGTAAACTGATGTAGCCACTATGGGAAAAAATACGGAGGTACCTTAAAAAACTGAAAATAGAACAACCACATGATCCAATAATCCTACTCCTGGTTATATATCCAATTGACAATAATCATACCTTGGATAAACCTCAGTGGCTACAACAGTGCCAATGCACAAAGCTTGGGTACATATCCAGAAAGACATAAACTCTAATTCAAAAAGATACATATCTAACAATGTTCACAGCACTACTATTCACAAAAACCAAGGCAGAGAAACAATCCATGTTCTCAGAAACAAACCAGAGAGAGACTAATACAAGATACTAACTGTAAGTGGAATCTAAAAAATAATAGACATTAATGTATATATACAAAACAGAAACAGATTCATGTAACAAAGTTACTAAAAGGGAACATTATTGGGAGTGATGGAGTATAGGATTAACAGACACAAAACACTACACATAAAACAGATAAGCAACAAGGATTTACTATTTAGCAGAAGGACTCTGCTCAATATTCTGAAATATTCTTTGCTCAATATTCAGATTCAACTAACACCTGAAACTAACAATATTTTAAATCAACATATTTTTTTTTTTAAAGTTAAAAAAAATTGTATCACGCTCTGTACTGCCACTCCATGCAAATGGGAAATTTAAAGAGAGCCAAAGAGTTCTAAGCAAAACAAAAACAGTTCTAAGAGGGACATTTATAACAATACAATCTTACCCCTGGAAATAAGGAAAATCTCAAATTCACTGCTAAGTGACAAAACAGTTTAAAATAAAGTCTATTACAAAAGACAAAGAAGGATGGTACATAATGATAAAGGGATCAATCCAAGGAGGTATATCATAAATATATGTCCCAAACATAGGACCACCTCAATATATAAGGGAAATATTAATAGCCATAAAAGAAGACATCAACAGTAACACAATAGTGGGGGACTTTAACAGCCCACTTTCGTCAATGGAAAGATTATCCAGACAAAAAATCAACAGGGAAACAAAGGCCTTAGATGACATATTATTCCTGATGGCCTTAACTGGTACTCATAGATATGCTTCTCAAGGGCACATGCGGTGCTCTCCAGGATTGATATCTTGGACCAAAAAGCAAGACTCAGTAAATTTACGAAACTTGAAACCATATCAAGTATCTTTTCCAAAATGCTATGAGGTCAGAAATCAAGTACAGGAAAAACTATAAAAAACAAACACATGAAGGCTAAACAGTATGCTATTAAATAACTAACGGATCACTGAAGAAATCAAATAAGCAATAAAAAATGCCTACAGATAAATAAAAACAAAAATGATGATCCAAAACCTATGGGATGCAGCAAAAGTAGTCCTAAGAGGGAAGTTTATAGCAATACAATCTTACTTCCGGAAACAAGAAAGAGTCTCAAATTCACAACCTAGCCTTATACTTAAAGCAACTAAAGAAGGAAAAATAAAACCTAAAGAAAGTAGAAGAAAAGAAATCATAAAGATCAGAGCAGAAATCAATGAAATAGAGATGAAGAAAACAGCAAAGATCAATGAAACTAAAGCCTGGTTCCTTGAAAAGTTAACTAAATTGATAAATTTTTAGCCAGACTCATCAAGAAAAAAGGGGAAATGGCTCAAATCAATAACAACATAAATGAAAAAGAACAAGTTACAAGACACCATAAAAATACAAAGGATCATAAAAGACTACTACAAGCAACTATATACCAATAAAACAGTCATTCTAGAAGAAACGGAAAAATACTTAGGTATAATTTTCCAAAACTGAACAAGAAGAAACACAAAATATAAACAGACTGTTCACAAGTATTAAAATTATGATTAAAAACCTCCCAACAAACAAAGGTCCAGGACCCGAAGGCTTCACAGGCTAATTCTATCAAACATTTAGAGAAGAGTTAACACCCACTCTTTTGAAATGATTCCCAAAAATTGCAGAGGAACACTCCCAAATTCATTCTATGAGCCCATCATCACCCTGATACCCAAATCAGATGATATCATAAAAAAAGAAAATTACAGATCAATATCACTGATGAATAAAGACACAAAAATCCTCAACATAATACCAGCTATCTGAATTTTATAATATATTAAAAGGATCATACATCATGATCAAGTGGTATTTATTTCAAGGATATAACATTTTGTCATTATATACAAATCAATCAGCGTGATATATCACACTAACAAATTGAAGAATAAAAATATATGATCATCTCAATAGACGCAGAAAAAGCTTTTGAAGAAAACTTAAACACCCAATTATGAAAAAAAAAAAAAAAACCCACAAAAATCAAAACTCTAAAAAGTAGGCATAGAGAGAACCTACCTCAGCATACAGGAAATATATGACAAACCCATAGCTAACATCATATTCAACAGTAAAAAGCTGAAAGCATTTTCTCTAAGATCAGAAACATCAAGGATGTGCACTCTCACCACTATAATTCAACATAGTTTATGAAGTCCTACTACGGCAATCAGGGAAGAAAAAAAATTAACAGGGATCTCAACTGGAAATAAGCAAAACTATCACTGACTGCAGATGACGCGATACACAGAAAATCCTAAAAATGCTACTGGAAAACTACTAGAGCTCACCAATGAATTCAGTATTAAAGTTTCAGGATACAAAATGAATACACCGAAATCTGTTGCCTTTCTATACGCTAACAATGAAAGACTGGAAAGAGAAATTAAGTAAACAATCCAATTTAACATCACTATTTAAAAACAGTATGGAACTGACACAGTAATAGAAATATAGGTCAATGGAACAGGACAGAATGTCCAAAGATAAACCCACACACTTATGTTCACCTAATTATGACAAGGGCTTCCCACATGGTGCAGTGGTAAAGAATACAGCTATCAATGCAGGAGATGCAAGAGACATGGCTTTGATCCCTGGCTCAAGAATATGGCCTGGAATAGCAAATGGCAACCCACTCCAGTAATCTTGCCTTGAAATTACATGGGAAGGAGTCTGGCGGGCTACATTCCATGGGGTTGCAAAGACTTGGACACGACTAAGCACACATACACACACTCTATGATAAAGGAGGCAAGAATATACAACAGAGAAAAGACAGTGGTTCCCAGAAAACTGGACAGCTACATGTAGAAGAATGAAATTAGAATACTCCATGACATCACACAGAAAAATAAGCTCAAAATGGATTAAAGACCTAAATATAAGGCCAGATACTATAAAACTCTTAAGGGAAAACACAGGCAGAACACTCTGACACAAGTCACAGCAAGATCTTTTCTAACCCACCTCGTAATGAAAACAAAAAGAAAATGAACAAATGGAACCTAATGAAACTCAGAAGTTTTGCAGAGCAAAGGAAAAACCATAAACAAAATGAAAAGACAATCTACAGAATGGGGGAAAATATTTGAAAATGATGAGACCTACAAGGGCTTAATTTCCAAAATATAACAACTTGTACAACTTAGTAACACAAAATCAACAACCCAATTGAAAAAGGGACATAACACCTTAATAGAGATTTCTTCAAAGAAATACAGACATCTAGTAAGCACATGAAAAGATGCTCAACACTGCTAGTTACTAGAGAAGTGCAGATTCAAACTACAACGAGGTACTACTTCACACCAATTAAAATAGCCACCGCTAAAAACTCCATATAAATAACAAATGCAGGAGGAGATGTGGAGAAAAGGGGACCTTTCTACCCTATTGCTGGCAATATAAGTTGGTAGAACCACTATGGAAAACAGAATGCCAAGTTCCTCAAAAAATTCAGAATTGCCATGTGACCCAGCACAATGAAAATTCAAAAAGATACTTGCATGTTTATGTTCACAGCAGCATTACTTACAATAGCCCAGTCATGGAAACAACCTAAATGACCTTCCACAGATGAGCGAATAAAAATGTGGTAGTTCCAGTTTAAGATGGCAGAATAGAAGGATGGGTGCTCATCTTCTGTGAGAACACCAAAATCGCAACTAGCTGTTGAACCACCATTGAAAGGAGGGTACTGGAACCCATCAAAAGATATCCCACATCCAAAGACAAAGAAGAAGCTGCAGAGACACAGTAGGAGGGGCGCAATCACAATAAAATAAAGTCCCTTGACCACCAGGTGGGTGATCCACAAACTGAAGAAAAATACCAAAGAAGTTCTCCCACTGTTACACAGGTTCTGAACCCCACATCAGGTTTCCCAGCCTGGGGATCTGAAAAAGGGACTGGGACTCCCCAGGGAATCTGACCTTGAAGGCCAGTGGGATTTGATTACAGGACTTCCACAGGACTGGGGGAAACAAGGACTCAAGTCTTGGAGGGCACAAACAAAATCTTGCCTGCACCAGGACCCAGAGGAAAGGAGCAGTGACTCCACAGGATACTGACCGAAACCCCTGCTAGTGTTGGAGGGTCTCCTGTGGAGGTGTGGGTTGGCAGGGGCTCATCACTGGGACTGGAGCACTGGCAGTAGTAGTCATGAAAGGTTGCCCTTGGCATAAGCCCTCCTGGGGGTCACCATTAACCCTACTACAGGGCCCTTCACAGATCACTGCCTTGTTGTGGCAAAGAGGCTTGTGTAACTCAATGAAGCTATGAGCCATGCCATGTAGGGCGACCCAAGACAGATGGGTCACAGTAGAGAGTCCTAACAAAACATGATCCACTGGAGGAGGGAATGGCAAATCATCCCAGTATACTTGCCATGAGAACCTCATGAACTGTATAAAAAGACAAAAAGATATGACACTAAAGGATTAGACCCCCAGGCCAGAAGGTGTCCAATATGCTACTAGGAAAGAGCAGAGGACATCTACTAACAGCCCCAGAAAGAATGAAGTGGCTTGGTCAAAGTGGAAATGATGCTCAGTCGTGGATGTGTCTGGTGATGAAAGTAAAATTTGATGCTGCAAAGAACAGTAATGCATAGGAACCTGGAATATTAGGTCCATGAATCAAGGTAAATTGGATATGGTCAAGCAGGAGATGGCTAGAGTAAACACAGACATCTTAGGAATCCATGAACTAAAATGGACGGGAATGGACAAAGTTAATTCGGAAGACCATTTTATCTACTACTGTGGGCAAGAATCCCTTAGAAGAAATGGAGTATTCCTCATAATCAACAAAAGAATCTGAAATGCCATCCTTGGGTGCAGCCTCAAAAACCACAGAATGACCTGGGTTTGTTTCCAAGGCAAGCCATTCAACATCACAGTAATTCAAGTCTATGCCCCTACCACCAGTGCCAAAGAAGCTGAAGTTGATCAGTTCCTTGAAGACCTAGAAGATCTCCTAGAACTAACACAAAAAAAAATGTTCTATTCATCACTGGGGATTGGAATGCAAAAGTAGGAAGTCAAGATACCAGGATTAACAGGGAAATTTGGTCTTGGAGCACAAAATGAAGCAGGGCAAAGGCTAACTGAATTCTGCCAAGAGAATGCACTGGTCATAACAAACATCCTTTTGCAACAATACAAGAGACGACTTTATAAATGGACATCACCAAAGGGTCAATACTGAAATCAAATTGATTACATTCTTTGTAGCCAAAGATGGAGAAGCTCTTTACAGTCAGCAAAATCAAGACCTGAACCTGACTGTGGCTCAGATCAGCTTCTCAAAGCAAAATGCAGGCTTAAACTATAGAAAGTGGGGAAAAGCACCAGGCTAGCCAGGTACAACTTAAATCCCCTATGAATATGCAGTGGAGGTAATGAACAGATTCAAGGGATTAGATCCAGTAAACAGCATGCCTGAAGAATTATGGACAGAGGTCTGTAATATAGTACAGAAGGCAGTGAACAAACCCACCCCAACAAGAAGGCAAAGTGGTTATCTGAAGAGGAAAAGTGAAAAGCAAGGGAGAAAGGGAAAGGTACATCCAGCTAAACGCAGAGTTCCAGAGAATAGCAAGGAGAGACAAGAAGGCCTTCTTCAATGAATGATGCAAAGAAATACAGGAAAACAACAGAATGGGAACAAGAGCTTCAGGAAAATTGGAAGTATCAAGGGAACAATTCATCTAAAGATGGGCACAATAAAGGACAGAAACAATAGCGACCTAGTAGAAGCTGAAGAGATTAAATGAAGCCGAAAGAATACATAAAGAACTGTACAAAAAATAACCAGATAACCACGATGGTATGGTTATTTACCCAGAGCCAGACATTCTGGAGTATGAAGTCAAGTGGGCCTTAAAAAGCACTGCTGTCAATAAAGTTAGTAATGGATGTGATGGAATTCCAGGAGAGCTATTTAAAACCCCCAAAGATAATGCTATCAAAGTGCTGCACCCAACATGTCCACAAATCTGGAAGACCTAGCAGTGGCTATAGGCCTGGAAAAGGCCAATCCTCATCCCAGTCCCAAGAAGGACAGTACTAAAGAATGTTCAAACTACTGGACAATTGCACTCATTTCCCACGCTAGTAAAGTAAGGCAAAGTCAAATTGCTCAGTCATGTCTGACTCTTTGCAACCCCATGGACTGTAGCCTGCCAAGCTCTTCTGTCCATAGGATTTTCAAGGCAAGAATACTGGAGTGGGTTGCCATTTAAGATCATGCTTAAAATTTTGCATGGTATGCTTCAGCATTACATGAGCCAAGAACTTCCAGATATCCAAGCTGGGTTTAGAAAAGGCAGAGGAACCAGAGATCAAATTGCCAACATTTGCTGGATCACAGAGAAAGCAAAGGAATTCCCAGAAAAACATCTACCTGTTTCATTAACTAAAGCCTTGCACTGTGTGGATCATAACAAACTATGGAAAAATCTTAAAAGAGATGGGAATACTAGACCTCTTACCTGTCTCCTGAGAAACATGTATGCAAGTCAAGAAGCATCAGTTAGAACCCTGTATGGAACAACTGGCTAGTTCAGGATTGAGAAAGGAGTATGACAAGGCTGTCTGTTGTCACCCTGTTTATTTAACCTATACACAGAGCACATCATGAAAAATGCCAGGCTGGATGAGTTACAACCTAGATTCAAGATTGGCAGGAGAAACATCACAACCTCATGTATGCAGACGATACGACTCTAATGGCAGAAGGCAAAGAGGAACTAAAGAAACTCTCAATGAGGGTGAAGGAGAGTGAAAAAGCTGGCTTAAAAGTAAATAATAAAAAAAATAAGATCATGGCATTCGGCCGCATCACTTCATGGCAAATAGAAGGGGAAAAGATGAAAGAAGTAACAGACGTCCTTTTCTTGGGCTCTAAAATCACTGTGGATGGGGACCGTGGTCATGAAATCAGAAGACAAGTGCTTCTTGTAATGAAAGGTATGACAAGCCTAGACAAGCCTTGTGTTGAAAAGCAAAGACATCACTTTGCTGACAAAGGTCCATATAGTTAAGGTTACGGTCTTTCCAATGATCACGTATGGTTGTGAGAGTTGGACCATACAGAAGGCAGAGTGCAGAATAATTGATGCCTTTGAACTGTGGTGCTGGAGAAGACTCTTGAGAGTCCCTTGGATAGCAAGAAGATCAAACAAGTCTGTCTTAAAGGAAATCAACCCTGAATATTCATTGGAAGGACTGATGCTGAAGCTACAATATTTTGGTCACCTGATGTGAACAGTCGACTCACTGGAAAGACCCTGGATGCTGGGAAAGATTGAAGGCAGAAGAAGGTGTCAGAGAATGAGATGGCTGGATGGCACCACTGATGCAATGGACATGAACTTGGGCAAACTCTGGGAGATGGTGTGGGACAGGGAGGCCTGGCCCACTGCAGTTCATGGGGTAGCAAAGAGTCGGACAGAACTGGGCAACTGAACAACAGCAAAAACAGAGCCCTTAGACCCCAGGGCTGGGTGTCCTCAGGCCAAACAACTAACAGGGAGGGAGCACAACCCCACCCATCAGCAGATAATTGGATTAAAGATTTGTGGAGCAAGGCCCTGCCCACCAGAGCACGACAGAAGAACCACAGTTCACAGGGGCTAGAATCTGGTAAATCATAGTAGTGGCAAGAACACAGTAAAGGACTTGAAAGTATGCGAGGCCTCATGTGGCAGTTTTGAAAAGGTATTGCTTCTGGGAAAGAAATAACTAGAAAGAGGGAAGATAGCCTTTGGAGATGTGTTGGAATGAAGTTAACAGGCAGGAATTAAGATCCTACTGAAACAAAACAGCTAGAGCCTGGCCCTCTCCCCTTATCCCCCAAATAAACAAATATATACGAAAAGGGAATGTACCTTCTTTATTCAGAAAGGGGCAGTCTCAAACTAGGAATCTTTTAAGCCACCCTAATCCTTTACTCTTTCCACAAAATAGACCCCACCAAAGTCTGCATCTATGCAGTTACTGTAATAAGAAAACAGAAAATGAGAATCAATACCTTTTGATTCGTGGTTATTCTTTTCCCACTACTAATTATAAAGCAGAAAGAAACTGCAGCACGATAGTCCTAACTGAATTAGCCTCAAACCAAAAAATGGGTAAAAATTTTAAACTAATNCTTTTGATTCGTGGTTATTCTTTTCCCACTACTAATTATAAAGCAGAAAGAAACTGCAGCACGATATTCCTAACTGAATTAGCCTCAAACCAAAAAATGGGTAAAAATTTTAAACTAATAACATCAATAAAAATTAATTAAAAAATATTAATGGAAATAGCTTCCTCACCTCTCAAAAGAAATAAAATTAAGTTGATTAAAATTAGGAAAGAAATGCATCCTGAATTACAGTGTGTTGAGTATTTAATAAAGACTGTTTAAGAAAGGAGAAAGAAAAAGAAAGAGACACAGCAAAGAATGAAAATGAGATAAAGAAATAGTCAGAAAAAAAGTGATTGAAATGGCAGACAGGCAAAGAAGATTCAATATAACTGTAATTGAAGTTCCTGAAAAAGGAAAATAAAACAATGATACAGATCTTATATTTAAAACTATAGTTTTAAAATTAATTTGAAAGATGACTTTTTGAAAATGGAAGAAGACCTGAATCTAGATTTTGAAAGGTGCATTTTTGTATTGTAAAACTGACTTGGAATGGTCAACTCTGAAAAAGACTAGTAAAATTACTGGATTTTAAAAGTGAAAAAAAAATTAATAATTCTCACAGCTCTAGGGAAAAAGACCAGATTACTCATAAGAGTAAGAAAATTAGGCTGGCACTAGACCTCAGCAACATAAAAAAGAAAAGCATCAGTGTAACTGCATTTTTAGTGCAAACCAAGAATTTTATATTCTAACCAAATTGTTTTTCAGGTATCCAGGTTGAGGAAAAACAGTTTTAAACATACAAGTACTCATTGAAAACTATACACATGACTCCTTCCAGATGAATCCATGAGTATTGCTCTGTCTAATTTAGTAGCTACTAGCCACATGTAGCAGTTTAAATTTAAATAAATGAAATTTAAATAAAATGTAAATTTCAGTTCCTCCATCACATTAGCCATGTTTCAAGCGCTCAGTACCCAAATGTGGCTTATGGCTACCACGTTGGGCAGTGCAGATATAGAACATCACCTTCAGTACAGAAAGCTCTATTGACTGCATTGTCTGGAGAATGATGTTCATTCAACTAGGAGAAAACTAGGCCGACTTGGGCAAAATGTCTGATAATGAACTTTTAATACATTTAAATATAAATCTAAGATTAAAACAATGATAGGATAAGGACTGAAGAATAGCATATGGACATTATATGGTCTAGTAAAATACAGTAACAGAAGATTTTAATATGCTACAATTCAGTATAAGACAAATGGGTGAACAAAATATATCAACCAATATCTGGAAGACCTAAAGAGCATAACCAATAAAGTAAATCTTATGGCTTTATGGTTGGAGAAGGCAACGGCACCCCACTCCAGTACTCTTGCCTGGAAAATCCCATGGGTGGAGGAGCCTGGTAGGCTGCAGTCCACGGGGTCGCTAGGAGTCAGACACGACTGAGCGACTTCACTTTCACTTTTCACTTTCATGCTTTGGAGAAGGAAATGGCAACCCACTCCAGTGTTCTTGCCTGGAGAATCCCCGGGACGGCGGAGCCTGGTGGGCTGCCATCTATGAGGTCGCACAGAGTCGGACACGACTGAAGCGATGACTGAAGCGACTTAGCAGCAATAGCAGCAGAACGAAAACCACATTAAAGAATGTTAATCAGGATGAAAAAGCAGAAAGTTATGTCCCAGAGGAAGAGACAAGATAAAAACCCCCCAAAAACAAGTAAATGAAGTAGAGATAGGCAACCTTCCAGAAAAAGAATTCAAGACTCTCATTTAGATTTGATGGAGAAATCAAGCTTTCCAGACAAGTAAAGTTGTCTATCAGCCTATCAGGCTCCTCCGTCCATGGGATCTTCCAGGCAAGAGTGCTGGAGTGGATTGCCATTTCCTTCTCCAGGGGATCTTCCCAACCCAAAGTTAAGAGAATTCAGCACCATCAAACCAGCTTTACAATAAATGTTAAAGAAACTTTCTAGGCAGTCAACAGAAGAGAAGGAAAAGACCTACAGAAGATAAACCCAAGACAATTAAGAAAATGGTAAGAGGATCATACATATCAATAATTACCTTAAGGTAAATGGATTATAAATGTATCGAACACAAGACATACACTGGCTGCGTAGATGGAAATATGTGCATGTATGCACTTTCACTTACCACATCACTCTGCTTGACGCCGCCCCCCCCCACCAAACTGTATGTATTTTATTGTTAGATTAATCATGTTCCCATTATGGCTTGCAATTGTAATTATTTTTTATTTTTTGTCTGGCTATTGACTGAAAACTGATCAAAATATTTTACTGCTGTGATTATGTAACTATTACTCACTTAATACCATTATATCATGACTGGTCAACAGAAAATATAATAGAATTCTGCATCACCAAAACTACCATTTAATAGAAAAACCTGTAAAAAGATGTGGTACATATATATATATACACATATAATAGAATACTATTCATCCACAAAAAAAGAACAAGACAGGGCTTCCCTGGTTGTCCGGTGGTTAAGAATCTGCCTTGCAATGCAAGGGACACTGGTTTGACCCCTGGTACAGAAGGGTCCCACGTGCTGGGGAGCTGCTGAGCCCATGTGGAACAATAATGAGCTAGCACTCTGGAGCCTGCAAGCTACGACATGCTATAGCTACTGAAGCCTGAGCACCTGGACCCTGTGCTCTGTAACAAGAGAAACCACCTCAATGAGAAGGCTGCACACTACAATGAAAAGTAGCCCCTGCTCAGCACAACTGAAGAAAGCCTGCATGCAGCAATGAAGACCCACCACAGTCAAAAAATTAAATAATCTTTGGGAAAAAAAAGAATGAAATAATGCTACTTGCAGCAACATGAATGGAACTAGAGATTATCACACTATGTGAAGTCAGAAAGATAAATACTACATGATATCATTTATATGTGGATTCTAAAATATGATACAAACTGATCTATGAAACGGAAACAGAATCATGGACCTACAGAAGAAACTGGTGGTTGCCATGGGGGAGAGGGTTGGGGGAGAGATGGAGTCTGGGGTTAGCAGATGTACGCTTTTATACATAGAATGAATAAACAACTAGGTTCTACTTTATAGCACAAGGAACTATACTCAATATCCATTGATAAACCTTAATGGAATAGACTATTAAAAAAGAAATGTGTATATATGTATAATTGAATCACTGCTACACAGCAGAAATTAACACACTGTAAATCAACCATATGTCAATAAAAATACTGACTGCAGTAAACAAAAAATATCTTTCCATATTTTTTAAGCATATCAAAGTTTCCACATTTTATTTTTCTTTAGATAGAAGTAAACATTTAGAAAGCAACTATAAAGAAGCAACTTACTTTATTTCGATCTTGGACAACCAGTATTTTTCTCGTATTTTCATCAAATACAGCTCCTGTTAGGGGGAAAAAGATAATCAAGAAATATGAATTTCGTTCACCTCAGATTACTCCCATCTGAAGGCCTAGTTCAAATAACTACCTCATCCTTGAAGAGTTGTAAAATAACTTCAGTAAGAAACCAGTTGCTCAGTTATCTTGGGTCTTTCAATGGCTGAAAGTAGCAATGATGGTTCTAGCATATGCTATCTTACAGAATAATTATTTGCATCTCCTTCTCTAGATGATCTATTCCTGATGATAGTTAAAATATTCTTTCTATTCTTTTAAGCATTTAGTGTCCAATTTTAAGTGCTTAAAAATATCCATTGAATCAATGGATTGACTTTTCCATTCTGGTATTTATTCCTTGAATCACATGATCCAAATCTCAAATATCTCAACATTCAGTTCAAGATTCTTCCTTAAAGTCACTTAAATTCCCTTATCACATTCAATATACTGCTACAGAATACTTTTTAATCAGCAGTTTATATTTTTAAAGTTCTAGACCATTTCTTTGATTTATTCATTCAACACAGACATTGCCCAGCACACTAGGCATTTTGCTAGATATTAGGGACTCAAAAATAAGTTTTCTCCTCTCCTTGGGTAATGCTAGGTCAAAAACAAAATGACACTTTAATGATCTAGAGCTTCCCTGATAGCTCAATTGGTAAAGAATCCACCTGCAATGCAGGAGACCCAGGTTCGATTCCTGGGTCGGGAAGATCCGCTGGAGTAGGGATAGACTACCCACTCCAGTATTCTTGGGCTTCCCCTGTGGCTCAGCTGGTAAAGAATCTGCCTGCAATGTGGGAGACCTGGGTTTGATCCCTAGGTTGGGAAGATCCCCTGGAGAAGGGAAAGGCTACCCACTCCAGTATTCTGGCCTAGAGAATTCCACAGACTATAGTCCACAGGGTCAGAGTCGGACACTACTGAGCAACTTTCACTTAAAGATCTGCATTGCTGCTGATGCGAAGTCACTTCAGTCGTGTCCGACTCTGTGTGACCCCATAGACAGCAGCCCACCAGGCTCCCCCATCCCTGGGATTCTCCAGGCAATAACATTGGAGTATTTCTTTAAATGACATAATTTAAACATTATTTGTATTTACATAATGTGGGAAGATATTGTTAAAAATATAATTTATATTCATTCATTTAATATTAATTGAGCTCCTACATATAATACATGTAGGTTCTATATTTATAATATACGAATTGAGATCCTTTTTTTGTGTCAGGCACTTTTCCAATTGCTAAGGATACAGTCTCGAAGAATCAAACACAACCTAGCAACTGAACCACAAGGATACAGTGGTGAACAAAATGCCCTATCATTATGAGGCTCTTGTTCTAAGGTTTGTAACGAGAAGGTTACAAATAAAAAAATAAATTATGTAGAACATGTGTGCAAGGTGAGTTGATTCAGTAGTGTCTGATTCTTTGCAACCCTATGCACTGTAGCCACTAGGCTCCTCTGCCCATGGGATTCTCCAGGCAAAAATACTGAAGTGGGTTGCCATTTCCTACTCCAGGGGATCTTTCCCACCCAGGGATAGAACCTCTGTTTCTTACTTCTCCTGCATTGGCAGGTAGATTATTTACCCTTAGCGCCACCAGATGGTGCTTAGTCGCTTGGTTGTATACTACTCTGCAATCCCATGGATGGTAGCCCACCAGGCTCTTCTGTCCATGCAATTATCCAGGGAAGAATACTGGAGTCAGTTGCCATTTCCTACTTCAGAGGCTCTTCCTGATCCAGGGATTGAACCCACATCTCCTGTTTCTCCTGTCTGGCAGGTGAATTCTTTGCCACTGCACCACCTGGGAAGCCCATATAGAACATGAGGTGGTAACAAATATTACAGATGCAATACAGTAGGGAATAGGTACATGCAACAAACAGAAGAACAATTTTCTCTGAAATTTAAACATCCCATTTTAGTACTTCAAAGTCAAGAAAGAAAACCATAAAGTGAGATAATTAACATTAATGTTGGCTTCTATTAGAAAATATAAACTATAATTGGTTGAGTGGGCCTTAGGAAGCATTACTACAAACAAAGCTAGTATAAGTGCTGGAATGCCAGATGAGCTGCTTAAGATCCTAAGAGATGACGCTGTTAAAGTGCACTCAACATGCCAGCGTATTTGGAAAACAGCAATGGCCACAGGACTGGAAAAGGTCAGTTTCACTCCAATCCCAAAGAAGAGCAATGCCAAACAATGTTCAAATCAACATATAATTTCACTCATTTCACATGCTAGCAAGGTAATGCTCAAAATCCTTCAGGCTAAGCTTCAACAGTATGAGAACTGAAAACTTCCGTATATACAAGCTGCGTTTAGAAAAGGCAGCAGAACCAGTGATCAAATTGCCAAAATCCAGTGGATCACAGAAAAAGGGAATTCCAGAAAAACATCTGCTTCACTGACTACATTAAAGCCTTTGACTGTATGGATCACAACAAACTGTCGAAAATTCTTAAAGAGAAGGGAATACCAGACCACCTTACCTGCCTCCTGAGAAATCTGTATGCAGGTCAAGAAACAACAGTTAGAAATGGACATGGAACAATGGACTGGTTCAGAATGGGGAAAGGAGCATGTCAAGGCTATATATTATCACCCTGCTTATTTAACTTATATACAGTGTACATCATGTGAAATGCCAGGCTGGATGAAGCACTCAATCCAATTCCAGGCTTATTCAAGCTGGAATCTAAGATTGAAGGTGAAATATCAACAACCTCAGATATGCAGATGATACCAGTTTAATGGCAGACAGTGAAGAGCTAAAGAGCCTATTAAGGAGCGCGCGAGAGGAGTGTGAAAAAGCTGGTTTAAAACTCAACATTCAAAAAACTACAATCATGGCATCCTGTCCCATAACTTCATGGCAAATAGTTGGGGAGAAAGTAGAAACAGTGGCAGATTTTATTTTCTTGGGCTTCAAAATCACTGTTGATGGCAACTACAGCCATGAAATTAAAAGATGCTTTCTCCTTGGAAGAAAGCTATGACAAACCTAGAGAGCATATTAAAAAGCAGAGAGATGACTTTGCTGACAAAAGTCTGTATAGTCAAAGCTATGGTTTTTCCAGTAGTCATGTACAGATGTCAGCGTAGGACCACAAAGAAGGCTCAACACCAAAGAATTGATGCTTTTGAACTGTAGTGCTGGAAAAGACCGACAGACCCTTGGACAGCAAGGAGATCAAACCAGTCAATTCTAAAGGAAATCAACCCTGAATTCATTGGACAGACTGATCCTGAAGCTCCAGTATTCTGCCCAGCTGATACAAATAGCCATTTCATTGGAAAAGACCCTGGATGCTGGGAAAGATTGAGGGCAGGAGGAGAAGGGGGTGACAGAGGATGAGATGAGATGGCTGGATGACATCACTGACTCAATGGATGTGAGTTTGAGCAAACTCCGGGAGACAGTTAAGGACAGGGAAGCCTGGAGTGCTCTAGTTCATGGAGTCACAAAGAGTTGGAAACATCTTAGCAACTTAACAACAAAAACAAATAATTTAATTGGACTTTACATGAGTTGAATGCCAAAGAAATAACCAAGAAAATCTACTCTTAATTTTTAATAATTTGTCATTTCACAAATCAAACTTTTCCTTAGTTCACTATAAATGAGCCAAAAATAGCACTCGTAAACACAATGTGAGCGACCCCTGCTGGTAACAACATAGAGGCTAAATAAACCCAATGAAACAGTGAAAACAGGGAAAAACTGGAAACAATGACAGACTTTATTTTTGGGGGCTCCAAAATCACTGCAGATAGTGACTGCAGCCATGAAATTAAAAGATACTTGCTCCTTGGAAGAAAAGTTATGACCAACCTAGACAGCATATTAAAAAGCAGAGATATTACTTTGTCAACAAAGGTCCATCTAGTCAAAGCTATGGTTTTTCCAGTAGTCATGTATACATGTGAGAGTTGGACTATAAAGAAACCTGAGGGCCAAAGAATTGATGTTTTTGAACTGTGGTGTTGGAGAAGACTCTTGAGAGTCCCTTGGACTGCAAGGAGGTCCAACCAGTTCATCCTAAAGAAATCAGTCCTGAATATTCATTGGGAGGACTGATGCTGAAGCTGAAACTCCAATACTTTGGCCACCTGATATGATGAGCTGCCTCATTTGAAAAGACCCTGATGCTGGGAAAGATTGAAGGTGGGAGGAAAAGGGGACTACAGAGGATGAGATGGTTGGATGGCATCACGAACTCAATGGACATGAGTTCGAATAAACTCCGGGAGTTGGGGATGGACAGGGAGGCCTGGCATGCTGCAGTTCATGGGGTCGTAAAGAGTCAGATATGACTGAGTGACTGAACTGAAACCCAAAGAGATTAGGGATTCAGTTATTGTATTATGATGACTAGTCAGGTACTCGGAGAAGGCAATGGCACCCAACTCCAGTACTTTTGCCTGGAAAATCCCACGGATGGAGGAGCCTGGTGGGCTGCAGTACTCCAGTGTTCTTGCCTGGAGAATCCCGGGGATAGGTGAGCCTGGTGGGCTTCTGTCTACAGGGTCGCACAGAGTCGGACATGACTGAAGCAACTTAGCAGCAGCAGTCTGGTACTATTTTTCATAATAGTATTTATACATAATAGTATACTATTTTTCATAATAATCCTGTCAGTGGTATAATTTTGAGTGCCCAACTTCACAAAGCCTTGAAACTGATATCCTTTCTGGGTCACAAGCAGGTACTCTCGCTGTCCAGTACTGTACCTTCACCACACAATTGCCTTTTCAGAGGGCTGACATTACCATTTGAAGATCTATCCGACCATTCATTCAAGAAATATTTACAGAGCACCTAGATTATACCAGACACTGTATTTTTGCATGCATGCTCAGTTGTATCTGCCTCTTTGCACCTCCATGGATGGCAGCCTGCCAGGCTTCTCTGTACTTGGAATTCCCCAGGCAAGAATATTGGATTGGGCTGCCATTCCCTTCTCCAGGGTATCTTCCTGGCCCAGAAATCAAACTTGTGTCTTCTGTCTCCCCTGCATTGGCAGGCAAATTCTTTACCACTGTGCCACCCGGGAAGCTTGACACTGTGTTTAGTCTGAGGATTAAGAGATAAACAAGACAGATAAAATATCTGCCTTCCTATTATTGTGGGGACAATTAAGGACATGATAATTTCAAATTGTGGTAAATTCTACAAACAAAAACAGAGCTGGGAACTTCCCTGGCGGTCCAGTGGCTAAGACTCCATGCTCCCAATACAGAGGGCCTGGGCTTGATCCCTGGTGGGGGAACTAGATCCCACCTGCCACAACTAAGACTTCACATGCTGCAACTAAGACCTGGCACGGCCAAATAAATAAATTAAAATAAATATTTAAAAAAAAAAACAGAGCTGGATAAAAGATGACGGGATTGGCAGGGGGGAGGACTATTTTATGCAGGAAGGTCAGGAACTTTTCTGAGATATTTCATCTCTAAAGAGCTCAGTAAACAAAGCCCTCTGGAAGAGCACTGCAGGAAGAGAAGCCAGTAGGTTTAAAAGCTCTGCGGCAGATAGGAGCTTACAGGAAAGCCATGGCTTTCCAATGTAGAGGAAAGTTTTTTTTCCCTTTACTTACTTCAGCTGTCAGACCTGAGCTGAACTGACATACGACAGATTAATGGATAAGAAATATGTACATTTTAGTTGGTGTTAATATTACCACATGGCCTGGGTGGAGGTCTCCACAGAAATGAAAATCTCCTCAAAGTATTTAGACCCAGGGGCTTATATACCATTCTAGGGAAGAGGGATAAATTGTGCATAATAGACCAAAGAATGAGGGCTTTGTTCTAGGGGAGGTAAACGGTGAAAAAATGCCGAGGAACTAACTATATGGGGAAACTAGCAGAACACAATGGTTGTTTTCATAAGGTTTGTACTGATGGTAAAGAATCTGTCCGCACTGCAGGAGATACCGGTTCGATCCCTGGGTTGGAAAGATCCCCTAGAGAAGGAAATGGCAACCTACCCCAGTATTCTGGCCTGGAGGATTCCATGGACAGAGGAGCCTGGAGGGCTACAGTTCATGGGGTCACAAAGAGTCAGACACAACTGAGTGATTAACACTTTTTTTACTTGTTATTTCATAAGGTTTGTACAGATTTATCTCAATGTCAACTCCCCATCTCTGGTGATAATGTTCTCTTCTTTATGGTAGAAAAATTTATGCCCTCGTTTTAGGCAGAAAGGGTCAGGCAGAGAGCCCTTCCTGCTATCTCTCAATCGTCTTCACTCGCATATTTGAGGGTGGTATGTTCTGACTTCCTTAACCAGCTACATCTTGTAGCTTTTAACAAAAAATGTCATCAACTATTTTCTCTTCATCTAAAAAACTGTATCTTTCTAGAAAAATGTCTTACAGTATCTTCTGACCTCTATGGCCACTTCAATCCTGGTTATTCTTCAAAACTCTGGTCAAGTTCCAGATCTCTCATCCCCTAAACTCCTATGGCATATCTTAAACATAATATATAGTACTTAGTTATAAACAAGTTCTTCATAGGTGACTCTTTATGCATGTATTACCAATTCTCTAGTATTAACTGGAAACTCTAATTTGAAAGTCTGTACCAATGAACTGATAATTATCTCTATGTCTTTCTAAAGAAGTGTGAGACTTTCATCAAATTTTCAAGTGGTCTTTTGAAGCAGAGATGAATGAAAAGCTGAATTGCCTCTATTTGCTACAGGGTAGTGAGACCCTCTATTTGCTATAGGGTAGTGAGACCGTGGACAGAGAAAACACTAGAAATCCTTGAACAGCTCCTTAGAAGACTTTGAAGGTGAGAACTACCTTTTAAAACTCTTAATTATATGAAGGCAAATAATGCTATTATTAATAAATTACTAACAATACATATTACTGCCTTGTAACAAATTACAAGGATTTTTTTCCTATTTTCATTCTTCTGAAAACCTGAGTTTTCTTAACCCTCGTTCTCAAAGGATCATCTTAGAGAACCAGCATCAATATCAGCAGCTGCAGCAGCAGAGAATTTATTAGAAGTACAATTTTCGGGCCCCATCTCAGACCAAATGAATTAAAAACTCCTGAGGCTGGGGCCCAGCAATCTGCTTCAACAACCCCCTCCAGGTGATTTTGATGCACTCTATAGTCTTGCCTGGAAAATTCCATGGACAGAAGAGCCTGGCATCTACAGTCCATGGAGTCAAAGAGAGTCAGATACGAGTAAGCACGTGCACACACAATTTGAGAACTCCTATCTTAACTCAAAGCACTCAAACTAACCACTGACTTAAAAATTCTTTCTTTAAATTATACTATTTTAAACAACTGTTTGGAACAATGACTTCCTTAATTCAAATGTCTTTAAGAAGTAATGGCCAACCAACATAATACTGCAATTTTCCTTACTAACACATATATGTGGAATCTAAAAAATAAATTTTTAAAAACTTATGTTCAAATCACTGAAAAACTGGTTTGCTTTACCCTAAATTCAACTTTACAGTTTTATTAAATCACACAGTTCATACTAACATGTTGTACCATAATGAAATGATCTATTCCTGGATCACAATTAAGTGTTCCTATTTCAGTAGTGAAGTTCAAATGTCTGTGTAAAACACATTCAAACATATTCTTTGGAAAACTAAACTTGCTTGTTCTCTGTGCTGCCCTCTGCTGGTTCATAAAGCAAACTTCATAAAGCAAACTTCATCTCTTTAAAGCACTAGCTCCAGTTGGAAGGAAGATAATCATTTAATCAAATTATTCATTCCACATGAATAAAGTATGGCTCAGATGGTAAAGAGCCTGCCTGCAATGTGGGACACCCGGCTTCAATCCCTGGGTCGGGAAGATCCCCTGGTGAAGGGAATGGCAACCCATTCCAGTGTTCTTGCCTGGAAAATGCCATGGACAGAGGAGCCTGGAGGTCTATAGGCCATGGGGTCACAAAGAGTCGGACACAACTGAGTGACTTCACTTCCAGCTCTAAGAAGAAATCAGGTAATCCTCTAAACAGTTGATTCTGATTATCTTCAGTATGAAACTGACCTGCAACTCCCACTTGATGTGTAGCATATCCTGNTGAGAGGACCGAAAACCTAGCGATTCTGCCTTGAGGTGTAGAGGTTTTTAAAAATTGAGCGAGGCAGAAGTGTGAGAGCGCAGAGAAGTCTGTAAAATACCCGAAGTCGCCCCTGCACTGGAGAAGTTAGGCAGAAATGACTTATCAGTGCCTAAGTCAAGCTTTTTTGTAAATTGCCTTGAATTTCTAGTAAGTTGTACTTGAAGCAGCTTTGTGTTAGTTAGGATTAACGGCATCTCTAACTGCAAAATCGTTCGTATCTAGTGAGGATAGTATACGAAAACTCTGAAATCCATTTCTGTAACAGTGTGGATTCGTCCTTTGTAAGAGACGTTAATGTGCCTTTAAAACCGAAAGGTGGCTTTTTTCTTACCACACAGGTTCTGGTGTTTAACAAATAGCTGTTAATTGCGCGCGGTGTTAGCAGTAGGTTGAGTATTTCAGGTATATATTTTACTTACTCTTCTCAGAGCTTTGGGAGATGAGTACTATATTATTACGCTCATTTTACAGAGAAAAATTAACGCGATTCGCCCCCAGGTTTCACAGGTGCTAAATAAATGGCAGAGGCTTTTTTGAATCCACATGTATTTGACTTTAAAGCCATTGAGCTACATCCCAACAACCTTGACTTAGAAGAACGGATTTATTGTTATAGCTTTTAGCAGGTTTGACCTCGTGGCAAAAATTTATTTATGTCTGTGGCACACCCTGAAGACAGCCTTTCAGTTGACATAGTGTTTTCAGTCTCTGTTGGGATCAGAGGACAACTTGCTCTGTCCTGCATATTCAGTCCCTTTTTCGACTGGATTTTTCCCATTGGCATTTAAACCTGTTGATACTCTATTTCATCTTAAAAGCTCCACACTCTCCATTCCCAGACTTCTTAAATGGAACATCTCTGCCTCCTCAGCTCTCATTTATTCCTTAGGCCATTCCTGTTTGACATCCATCCCAGTATTCCGTGGAAACTGCCAGCTCCCTGATGTCTGATTATCCTCAGGTTGCTAAATCCAGTGGATGGTTTTCATTGCTTATTTACCTGAGCAGCTTTTGGTATTGCCAGCCGTTTTTGTTTTCTTGAAATACTTTATTTTTTTGACTTAAATGTCATCAAACTCTCCTAGTTTTTCTCCCTCTTTTGGTTGGCACTTCATCAGTTTCGTTTGCAGGTTGCCTTCTTCCACCTAATGTAGAAGTTCCTTTATTCTTAGCCCTAAACTCTCTTTCTCTATATAAATTTTTTTCCCCTTTAGCAACTTCATCCAGTGCCCAGAGTTTTCCATTTACACTCTTATTATTTTTAGATTTATATTTGTAATTTGTTTCTGAGTCTTGATTCAATGGTCTTCTAGACCAGTGCTTCTCACGCTCTGTAGGGAAAGTTTAAAAATTCCCAACATGTCGCAGATCAGCACGTTTGTAAAATACGATAAAAGTAAATTACTGGAAAAATAAGTTTAAAAAAAATAAAATTTTATTAGATTCAACAGATGTAAAATTACTCTGTCAAATTACAATAAAAACTACTTAATGTGTATCCTCATTTTCTGAGGTAAGTACCTCTCATGAACAAAGAGTTCGTGGACCACGATTTTTTTTAACTGAAATATAGTTGATTAACAATATTACATTAGTTTCAGATGTAAGTCATAATCACTTCTAAATACATTGGGAAACAATCACCGTGATGAAATCTAATAACCATCTATCACTATCCAAAGTTATTATAGTGTTATTGACAATATTCCTTATGCTGTGTGTTAATTCTCTGTAACTTATTTATTCAATACTTTATAACTGGAAATCTGTATTTCTTATTCCCCTTCTTTTGCTCAGCCACCCCCACCTTTCTCCCATTTCAGAAACACATTTCTTTGTATCTTTGAATCAGTTTCTGTTTATATTTTTGTTTTTTTAGTATCCACATGTAAGTGAAATCATATGATACTGGTCTCTGACTTATTTCACTTGGCATAATATCCTCTAGATCCATCCATGTTGTTGCAAATGGCAAGATTTCATTCTTTTTTTAAGTTGCTGAGTAATATTTCAATATATATGTATAAATGTTCTTTATATATTTTGGATATTATTAATTCCATATCAAGTTGTCATTTGCAGATATCTTCTTTCATTCAATAGGCTTTTTGTTCTGTTTTGTTTTGTTTGATGGTTTCCTTCATTGTGCAAAAGCTTTTTAGTTAGATATAATCTCATTTATTTCTGCTTTTATTGCCTTTGCCTCAGGAGACAGATGCAAAAAATATTGCTAAGACTAACTTCAAGGAATTTATTGCATTTGTTTTTTTCTAGGAGTTTTATAGTTTTGGGTCTTACATGTAAGTCTTTAATCCATCTTGAATTTATTTTTGTAAGAAAGTGATTCAGTTCATTTCTTTTGCGTGTAGCTGTCCAGTTTTCCCAACACCAATGATTGAAGAGTTTGTCTTTTCCACATTATGTATTCTTGCCTCCTTTGTCATTGATTACTTATCTATATATGTGTGGGTTCATTTCTGGGCTTTATATTCTGTTCCACTGATCTATGTATCCATTTTTGTACCACTACCATACTGTTTTGATTACTATATTTGAAATCAGAGAGTGTTCTACCTCCAGCTTTGTTCTTTCTCAAGATTGCATTGACTATTCTGGTTCCATTTGAATTTACGATTATTAGTTCTACTTATGTGAAAAATGCCACTGGTATTTTGATAGGGATTACATTGAATCTGTAGATTGCTTTGGGTAGTATAGACATTTTAATGGTATTATTTCTTCCCCAATTCACGAGCACAGTGTATCTTTCCGTTTATTTGTGTCTTCACAAATTTCTTTCATCAGAATCTTATAGTTTTCAGAGTAAGAAGTCTCACCTCCTTGGTTAAATTTATTCCTTGGTATTTTATTATATTTGATGCAGTGATAAATGGGATTCCTTTTTTTTTTTTTGATTCATGGTCCCCACTTTGAATATAGCTCTGTGCTGTACCTCTTCTTTTGAATTTTTCAAAGATACTTCAGGACTGACCTTGTGAACTGGTAACTTCCTCCAGCAAAACAAATGAGCTCTTTTCAGTCTTTCTCACTGTAAAATTCAGAAATCTCAGATTCACCCTTGACACCTCTCTCTTAAATCTCACATTATCCAGTCCACCATCAAGTCCAGTTTACTAGCTAAAATTTTTCCCATGTTACGCTTCTGCATTCCCTTCCCACTGCTTCAACGTTAATCTCAGACACCATCCTTTCTCTCCTGGACTACTACACTGATTGCTCCTTTCCAATTCCTTTTCCACTCTGCAGACAGAATGATCTTTTAGAATAAAAATCCTGTCACAATTCTGCTTTTCTCTACTAACTGGCCTCCAGTTACTGTCAGATTGAAGACCAGGAACTTGATACAGCCCACTGCCCTAGGTGGTCTTGACCTTTCTTATGTGGCTCTCTTTTTTCTCCCGCCACTGTGTCTACACTTTTCCCCTCAGATGCGCAGTGCTCTCTTCTGTCAAGGATCTCTGTACATGCTGTTCTCTTTAGTCAGAATTGTCTTTTTTTCCCTCTCTTCATTTAATTAATTTTATTCTTCCTTGAGACAGATGTAAACGTTATTCTTTGGAAAAAAAATTCTTTGATTCTTCTAAGTTAGGTCTGACCCCACATTATAGGCTCTCTTAGCACTTTTAGTTGTCATTTCATTGCATTAATCTTAGTTTATAATTATACAGTTATTTAATGATTGTTTAATAGTTTGCATTCTATTAAGTTACATGTTCCATGACAAAGACTGTCTGCTTTTGTCCACCTGTATCCCCAGTGCCTAGTGTAGTATTTGCCTTAGAGTGGGCATGTGCTGTTTGCTGAATGAACAAATGAAGGTTAGATGGTTGTTTGAAATTACCTTTACTATCTTACTAGTTAATCTGCCCCGTAAGGTGCTCAATAAATTAGTAGGGAAGTGGATGTGTGGATGTAGAGATAGAATTGGAGGAATGAGGACTGGTGAAGGGAATTGTGCGGTTAACAGTATGTAAGCAGAGAATACGATGGAAATGTATTAGGAAATAAGGCCGGTGGACGGGAATTTGAATCCATTGGTGATGGGGAAAAATAGAGGTATTTGAGAAGTGTGTGATTTATCAAATCTTGGTTCAGGGTAGGATGGAGGGAAGAGAGAAAGAAAACTTAAAATCTTGTCAGGGACTGAGTACCTCTGCAAGGTAATTATCCAGAGGGAAGGGTAATTCATTGAGGTTTCCTTCGTAAGGAAGAGAGAATTGGCAGAAACTGAACATTACGAGGTTATCAAACAGGACGCTTTTCTATTACTGATGTGTAAACTGTGTAAGAGACCTGGTGCTCATAGGAAAGCTGAATTTCTTTTCAGTCTCTTCATTATAAAAAACGGTTATTTTATGGTCACTACTGTTAATCTTAGCTGTGGGAGATGCTTTGTTTTTCTATATTTGTTCATCTAATGACAAAGGGAAAATAAAAGTGTTGGGAAGTTACTTTGCAGTGGCAAAAAATGATGTAAATCAAACCTCATGGTGTTGCTTTTGTTGACTTAGTTTCTTTTTAATTACAAAAGATCTGTTTTTCTGATTATGGAGGAACACGAATACTAGTCAGAGCTCTCTGATTATGATATATGTGACGATAATAAGTTTTATAATAAAGTTTGTGACAGGCATCATAAGTGCTAGCATGGATTTTGTGCTGAAAAGAAAAATACTGTATACTTACTACTGCATCCATTCTTATCATGGATATCTATTATGCAGACGAACTCTGTATTTGATGAACTTCTAGGAAGTGCAGTTTACAAAGATGAGTATGACCTAGTTCCTGTCCCCAAAGCAGTATATAGTTTAAAGGAAAGTCAAATTATAAAATAAACGAATATTATGATGATAAGTGCTAGTATCAGACAATATAAGATTCTGGGAGATGAGAGGAGGGGCAGCTAACCAGATGTGCAGCCTGAGGGAGTGGGTGGGCAGAGCTAGAGATGTTAGCACATCATTTTCAGAGGTTTTGTAACTGGACTGAATTGCAGTCCCTTCTCTGGCCAAAAGTTGAAAGCACTAATGGTCATTTGAGCCAGTGTGTCTTCGCCTAAGGAACAAGACCTGTGTTATGGTTATCCATGTGTTCTTGGGAATAGAAAGGAAAATGTCTGATTGCTGTCCTGTGGTCAGAAGTGGAAACATAACTTAATCCTCTAGAGCCAGATTATGTGCCATTTCCCCAGTTCAAGTCTTTTGATACTAGTAGCCAAGTCAACTTAAAAATTTGTAATAGGAGACGTTCAGAATGCAAGTATGAAAGGCCCTATTCCAAGTATGTTCAGTTAGTAATGAAATTAGAGATTTTTTAAAAAATAATGAAAACTAATAGCTACTCATAAAATATCCTTTTTTAGTTAGTATTCATATTGTCAGTGGAACCTCACAAAGGCTTGGTTTTAAGTCTGCTAAAATAAAGAGGGTTCGAAAAATAGTTTCTCCAGGGTATGGTAAGTGCATTCATGTGGTAATGTAGATTAAGGATTTTTATTTAGTCCAAAAGAAATCTTGCTTTAACTTCAGTTACAGAATACTGTGAAAATAATTTTCTTCTTCTTGGTAGATGACAAAGTTCCTAAAGCATTCCAGAATTCTCTTGTTCAACTTGGACTCAATACCATGAAGTCTGCAAATATTTGTATCGGTCGACCAGTGTTGCTTACCAGTTTGGATGGAAAGCAGGAGGTAAGAGTCCTTTTCATTTCCTTACTTTAGAAATATTTAAGATGTTTTTGATTTTCAACACAAGCACTGATAATTGAAAAGCTATATCTTACAAGACCCTCACATCTGTATAAACTTCTCCTTCCTATGATACCCTAGGAGTTGTAGCTCTTAAGCGTCGTGATGTGGAGAAGCCTTTCCCCCAGCGGTAGTGACTCACTAACAGCCCTATATTTTTCTGTCTGTGAGTTGTATTTCCTCACAGAAATGTTATTTTGGGTCATTTGTTTTATATATACATATTTGATTACCCTCTGTTTGTCCTTGGAGCCACTCATCATACCTGAGACTCTTCAGTCCAGGATCTTTCTTGAATCATTTTTGGCAGCTTGGCTTTCTTCTTCTGCCTCTGCCATGTCTTCTGCTGCTGCTTCATCAGTCAGTGTTCTCTTGACCAGTGGGGTCCTCTGGGAGTATTTTGTAACCTCATATCTGCGGATGGCATATCTCCCATTCCTTTTGTTGTCCTGGGCTTATACTGTAAAAATTTCTTTACTGTGTTTTGTGGAAGAGAAAACTATAAATGCATAAGCTCAGCCCACTAATCTGTAGCTAGAAACCTTCTCCCTTAGAACATAAGTCTGATGAGATCCAGGTTCCCATGGAGCTCTTGTGCTGGTCCTCCCTGTTTCCTAGATGTAGTTTATGCTCCACACTGAATTACCTTACAGTTAGCTTGCCTTTGGTATTTTTTCTTATCTTCCTCTTATCACCTGTTAACGTCTTGTCTCTTTTCCTAAAACCAACTCTCAGTTCTTCCACCATTTTCCCTGTGGGATTACCCCTAATCTTCACCAAAAGTGTAATATTTATCAGTTCAGTTCAGTCATACAGTCGTGTCTGACTCTCCGTGACCCAGTGGACTGTAGGATGCCAGGCCTCCCTGTCCTCACCAACTCCCAGAGCTTGCTGAAACTCAATAGTTTTTTTGTAGTTTGTATCTCATAGTATCTCCTTTGAGGCGAAGACTGTGTTTTCAGAGCCATGTACTTGACTGTGCTTAGTTTTCTTTCTTATAAATTAATGATATTCTACAAATACATATTTTCTTATTTTTTTTGTTTCCTCTGTTCTGGGCAGGTCTATACAGCCTGGCCTGTGGCAGGATTTCCTGGAGGAAAGGTTGGCCTAAGTGAAGTGGCACAGAAGAACGTGGGTGTGAGGGTTGGTGATGCCATCCATGTCCAGCCTGTTTTGGGTGCTGTGCTGCAGGCTGAGGAACTGGACGTGGCTCTCAGGTTTGGCTCTTGTTGGTGATTGGATTAGTGCTGCCCAGTAGAAATATGACGAGTCAAATGTGAACCACACGTGTTATTTTGCATTTTCTAGTAGCCACATTTAGAAAGTGAAGAGAAAGAGAAAGTAATTCTATATTTTATTTAATCAACATATAAAATTTTATTTGAACTTATAAGTACAAAAAGTTATTAACAAGATTTTTCATTCTGCTTTTCAAACTGATCCTTCAAAATCCACTGTGTTATGTTACCTTTGTAGCACATCTCAGTTTGAGCTAGCCACATTCTTAGCACTTGATAGCCACAGGTGTTGAATGGCGAGTGACCTACTGTATCAGACAGCACAGACTAGATGGGTGTTATGTCATTTATGGACTATAGGCTCTCTAATGTCCAGTGATTACAGTATGCTCTGACATTTTAGGTAAGAGGAATTATTATTGATGGATATTTAATGGTGATTTTCTCTCATGGTTTGTGGTGTAATCAGGGCTTCCTGATTGTAAAGACAGTAGTAGATTACTGTGAGTAGGCAAGAAACAAGTTTTAATTAAGACTGCTCAAGCAAAGTATGTGATTGTGTATTTTAACTCACTGGTTATTCAAACCAATAAAATAGTTACATCTATCATATTTTTAAGTAGTCCCCTATGAAAGACTATTGATGTGGTTAAAGTGTATCACCCACCCTTTTGAATGTTCTATATCTAATAGGGTTTTTACTCAGTTTGCATATACAAATCTTATCAAAATTTGTTTTAAAAAAATCTTTTGATACTTTAATAGCACGTTTATAAAAATTTGGAGGATTTTATATTATGTGCTGGAATCACAAAACGTTTTTCAATCATTAGCTTGATTTTGAAATGTTTTCTTCACTTTTGCTACTTTTGTAGATTCCAAGCTTAAGCTTTGGCCTATTTTTCTTTTTAAAAACAGGCAACTATCTTCAGCGCATTTTATAACAGTTTAGTGAGCAACAAAGTAAAAGGCAAAAAGGAAGCAAGAACACAACATATGTTGAGCACCAACCATGTGCTAGAACACAAGTGCATACACTTTTCTCATTTTTCTTCCCTCATTTAATCCTCTAAATATCCTGCAAGGTGTCCATGTTTATCCATTTTTACAGGTGAGAGAATGGGCTCAATGAGAAGTAACTTTCTGATTATTATATGGTAACTTTTTTAATTAAATCAGGTTAAATAGGATTAATCTTTCAGTTCAGTTCAGTCGCTCAGTCGTGTCCAACTCTTTGCGACCCCATGAAATGCAGCACGCCAGGCCTTCCTGTCCATCACCAACTCCCGGAGTTCACTCAGACTCAGGTCCGTCGAGTCAGTGATGCCATCCAGCCATCTCATCCTCGGTCGTCCCCTTCTCCTCCTGCCCCCAATCCCTCCCAGCATCAGAGTCTTTTCCAATAAGTCAACCCTTCACATGAGGTGGCCAAAGTACTGGAGTTTCAGCTTTAGCATCATTCCTTCCAAAGAAATCCCAGGGCTGATCACCTTCAGAATGGACTGGTTGGATCTCCTTGCAGTCCAAGGGACTCTCAAGAGTCTTCTCCAACACCACAGTTCAAAAGCATCAATTCTTTGGTGTTCAGCTTTCTTCACAGTCCAACTCTCACATCCATAGATGACTACTGGAAAAACCATAGCCTTGACTAGACGGACCTTAGTTGGCAAAGTAATGTCTCTGTTTTTCAATATTACTATCTAGGTTGGTCATAACTTTTCTTCCAAGGAGTAAGCGTCTTTTGATTTCATGGCTGCAATCACCATCTGTAGTGATTTTGGAGCCCCCAAAAATAGTCTGACACTGTTTCCACTGTTTCCCCATCTATTTCCCATGAAGCGATGGGACCAGATGCCATAATCTTAGTTTTCTGAATGTTGAGGTTTAAGCCAAGTTTTTCACTCTCCTCTTTGACTTTCCTCAAGAGGCTTTTGAGTTCCTCTTCACTTTCTGCCATAAGGGTGGTGTCATCTGCATATCTGAGGTTACTGATATTTCTCTCAGCAATCTTGATTCCAGCTTGTGCTTCTTCCAGCCAAGCGTTTCTCATGATGTACTCTGCATAGAAGTTAAATAAGCAGGGTGACAATATACAGCCTTGACACACTCCTTTTCCTATTTGGAACCAGTCTGTTGTGCCATTTCCAGTTCTAACTTTTGCTTCCTGATCTGCATATAAGTTTCTCAAGAGGCAGGTCAGGTGGTCTGGTATTCCCATCTCTTTCAGAATTTTCCACAGTTTATTGTGATCCACACAGTCAAAGGCTTTGGCATAGTCAATAAAGCAGAAGTAGATGTTTTTCCGGAACTCTCTTGCTTTTTTGATGACCAGCGGATGTTGGCAATTTGATCTCTGGTTCCTCTGCCTTTTCTAAAACCAGCTTGAACATCTGGAAGTTCACGGTTCACGTATTGCTGAAGCCTGGCTTGGAGAATTTTGAGCATAACTTTTAGACTGTTCTAAAACAGTCCTTTAGGCAGTTATCAGTTGACTGGATATACAGTTACTAACAAATGTGACCTCTTGAGGGCGCAGCATTCTTAGGTGATAACAAATACCTATTATAGAGGGACTTTATATGTATTAAATGGAAGCTTTTTTATTTTTTTTTAAAGAATCTTGTGTTTTAAATGTGGCAGCAGAACTTAAACAAGAAACTTAATTTTCAGTAAGAAAAATCAGTAATTTTAGTCTGCTGCTTAGTTCCTTCAGGTGTTATCTGAAAAATTTTATTACTAATGTTAGAGCTCCTTCTAGTGGAAATGATTTTATCTGCACACATTCTTTTTTTGTAAAGCAAAACTGTTTATATTTACATATTTTACATATTTGCAAATATTTTCTATTCAAAGTTTAATAAGTAACAACAGTCTAAGTAGTTTCAGAGGTCTATAAACAAGTAAATTTAAGTATTTAAGGAAATACGTACAGTTTCCTCTTTATACACACATTTGATTCCATGAAATTTTCTCCTTGTTTTTCTTTTTTATTTGAATAAATAAAATAATCAAATCATCATTTGCAGTAGTTATGTTACATGAAGTTGCCACATGTGTGTGTGTTTATTTAACATTTGTAAATATATGAAAATATATATCTTAAATAGATTATTATTTATAACTTATAACTCCCTGAACAACCCATTCTGGTAGATTGTATTTTCTTTACTTTAGAAAAGATAAGTGGCTAAGAAGTATTAACTGACTTGCCTGAGGTCACCCCATTAAGAGGTGCCAGAGTTAGGATTCAAACCCCCCTCTACCTGGTCCTGGAGCTGCAGCTTTTTGCTCTATATTGTACTGCTCCCTTCCCTCCCCAACTTCTGTCCTCTGGTCACCTTGAAATAGAGGCTTTTTTTAAACCTCAGCTAGGTTAGTGTTGGTAACTCACATTTTTGCCTGTTCTGTTCTCTTTCACAAATGTCTGGGAGAGCCCTTCTAGTATTGATTTTGGGGTTACAAACATATTTTAGCAAGTAGATGAATTTGTATATGGAATCCTCAAATAAGTTTGTATCAGTTTTCTTCCTGATAATGTGATTGAGAGCATGGCTTAGATTTGAACCACATGGGCCTGCTAATACACCTTTTCCTCAGCTGAACCATTCTCCCTCTGTAATCTCTGTCAGAATTCAACAGCCATAGGCTGCTTCTCCTGATACCAACTGCTTACACATGGAGGAGGAAAAACGCATGTTCTGAGAACTCTCCAAGGATGTGTTTCTTTACAAGTGTAATGATTTTTAGCCATACTTCTGTAATCAAACAAGCAATCTTCCTGGAAAACACAGTAATTGGTCAGAAGAAGGCATTGTCATTTTTTTAGGCATGCCCTTTCTCTTGAATAAACTTCTATTGTACCATTACCTGGCTTTTTTCTTGCCTCTTCAGATAATGTACTCTATAGGATTTAAATTTCCTTAAAGGTAATTTATAAATGATTCATAGAGAATAAAGTAAGCTATTAATAAAAGCCTTTATCCAAGTTGGGCAAGTTCAGAAAGGAAATGATTAATTGAGGCCAGTGGTTTTTTCAAAATGTTTTTGGCTATGATATACAATAAAAAACACATTTTTCGTTTTAATTTATTGTACATATACTACATCCAGAGATGTAGTGCATAAATGTACACCACGTTTGTACATGTATATGTGTGCTCAGTCGCTTATACATGTATGCACGTGAGTATATGGGGGGTTTGTGTGTGTGTATGACTGATATGTAAGATAGTAAAAAAAAAAAAAAGCATTGATTTAGGCTTCTAGGAAACTAAATTACAAATGATTTCATGACTGTAAGATGTATCAGAAAAGTATAAATCGTTCTAAAATTATATAAACTTTTTCTAGGTTGTAAACTAATGATTTTTTTGATTAGGTCTGTGTTACTGTGTACATGTCATTTTATATTACATTTTAGTTTCTGGTGTACTTAATGCTGATTTTTATTTCTCCCACCCTTCACAGTGACAAAAATGCAGATATTAATGAAGAACAACTGGCTGGTTGTATTTTGAGAAAACTAGGTGAGATGTATTTTTAATAGTTTTCTAAATTTTGAAAAGGCAGCAGCAAATTAATGTGTCTTCTAGGTCTTGTGTGCATAATACTTTTCTTGGAAATAGTGTAGAGAATATTCTTTCCAATGAATTAATATCCCTTTAAGATAGGGATGTAGTCTCTCTCCTTCCCCTTACCCACCCCCCCAGCATTAACTTCAACTGCCGTGTAATTGACTGATAGTTGAGCCGTGGAGAAAACTTATGACTTAAGCTGTGAACAGTTGGTGGTAGAACTGAAACTTTTAACCCTTGAGCTCTGTTCTTTTCAGTGAGGAATGTTGGAGTGTTAGTTTAGGTGTGCCATTTTAGGTTGGTTCATTGTTGAACATGGAATGCCTGGCCATATGGGGATATAGTTGATAGAGAGTATAGAGGATTTCAGAGAACCATCTTTTCCTTCTGTCTCCAAATAGTGCTGTATCTTAGGGAAGGAATTTTAAGTCCTGTTTTTCATCTTTGATTTAGTCTTTTCAGGCATAATTATGTTAGTAGATGAAATTGCTATTCAAACTTTAAATGAATGAAAAATTGTGCTGACATATATATTTAATAAATTGTTTTCCAGATGGCAAGGTTGTTTTACCAGGCAACTTTCTGTACTGTACATTCTATGGACGACCATGCAAGCTGCAAGTGTTGCGAGTGAAAGGGGCAGATGGCACGATGTTGAGAAGGGCTCAGAATGACTCTGACAGTGCTGCCCGGGGAATGGCCTCTGAGCTGTCCAGCAGAGATCCAAGCACCCTGGATATATCCTTACAGCTAAGCCAGTTAGATCTGGAAGTGCCCCGACGGCCAGCATCAAGTAGTACTCCTTACAAACCAGTAGATGACAGAATGATGAATAAAGCTGGTGGCATTTCGTCAGATGGTACACAGAGTCCTGGGAATGGCAGTGAACGTGGACTAGAGGAAGTCATAGGGCTTGCATGTAGTTTTGAGTCTTCCAGGGAAGGATTTGAGCAACCTGTCAATGAAGAGAGATTGCTAAAGTCACCCAGCGTGGGAGCACAGAGCAACACCGATACCTTTTATTTTATTTCTTCAAAAACAAGAGTCAGTTTTACAAAGAACCGTACAAATTCAAAAGATCAGGCCAACCAATTAAAAGTAACTTATGACATGATAGGTGGCTTAAATAGTCAGCTGAAAGAAATTAGAGAAATTATTGAATTACCTCTCAAACAGCCTGAGCTTTTCAAGAGTTATGGTATGATTTTTTTCAGTGTATTATACCCAGAAATGTCAAACTAGAAAGCAGTTGGCTCATTGCACTTACCTAATAATTGTTCACATTCTCTTCCTGTTTTTCTTTCCTGAGTGGGAGGTGTGGTATGAGTTGCAAGTTGCTTTGGGAAATGCCTTTTAATTGAGCCTTTTTCTATGCTCCGGATCTAATGCCTAATGCCTCTGATGTGGAGCTGATGTAATAATCATAGAAATAAAGTGCACGATAAATGTAAAACACTTGAATCATCCCTAAACCATCCCAATCTTCCCCCCTACCTCTGCACCCCTGGTCAGTGGAGAAATTATTTTCCACAGAACTAGTCCCTGGTTCCAAAAAGGTTGGGGACTGCTGCTTTAGGGTATAATGTGAGTCAGTCATAGTCTTGTCTGTTTTAACTGCATACTTCCACAGTTGTTTGTATTGGATCTGGAATAAGTACCACGCTAGATTAACTGTAATGACTAAAAAAATAAACCAAACATTAAATAGTTTGGGTTTCTTTGTTAGGCAATGTAGCTGAATGCAGATCTCTTTGTATTGAAACAAGTGCAGGGAGTGACTTGACTTCTAGAAAACTCAGGGCTTCTGAAAGATTACTGCCCAGATCCTCTGCACGTATGTGGTGCATACCATGTCTTACTCTGTTTTTTTGCTTTTTCCTTTTTCATGAATCAAGTATCAAATGAACCCTTGAATTGACATTTTGTTGGTAATGCTTATATTCTCTGAGATGCCTAGTTGGATGAAAACTGGGATTGGTGGCTTCTTTTGGATGTCCTTGTTTGGGTTTTGTTTTCTGGTCATTGGACAATGCTGTGTGGATTGGGGCATGACAATAATGTGGGTATCCAACCAGTTTTTTACTAACCAGCCTGGCCTGGTTGGTTCTACACAGAGAGAAAAAGTCGGAGATGAGTGTTTAGGCTAGTTGGCATGTTGGGGGTGGGCTGGGGGGAAGTTCTGACTCTTACTTTAGATTTGATGCACATAAATTTATTTTATAACTCGTGTTTGAAGTCATGTGACAGTGCTTACCATTAACCTACTAATGCTGAATCCAGTGTTCTCTACTACTTCTAGGAATTCCTCCCCCTAGAGGAGTGTTACTCTATGGCCCTCCGGGTACGGGAAAGACAATGATTGCCAGGGCTGTTGCTAATGAAGTTGGTGCCTACGTTTCTGTAATTAATGGCCCTGAAATTATAAGCAAGTAGGTACATAATTTAATAGAATAAACAGTATTATTAGATATACTTCTTAAATGTAGTTTTAAAAAAATGGCTACATAATTTTCTCTCTGGATCTTTCACACACTGAAATGTTAAATTTGCTTTTAATGTGTATAAAATTTAAGTTTAGAAAATATTTTTTGAAAGTAGTTTTAAGTATTCTGAAAATATTTGTCAGATGAACTTTTATAGGCAGAGCTTTAAAAATGATAAGAGTTGGTCCTTAAACGTAATATGTTTCTTACAGATTTTATGGGGAGACGGAAGCAAGATTACGTCAGATATTTGCTGAAGCCACTCTGCGGTATTCTTTATTTTTGGATATTTGGAATTTTTTGGATATAGTCAAGGCTAATTAATGAAAGTAGAGATAGCAGCACTTTATATGAAACATGAAAGAATAGAACAAAAATAGCACTGAAAGTAGATTGTAAATTTAATGATGTTCTAATCCAGTTCTATCTAATTTTATTTTGGAAACAATCTTTAGAAATATTGTTTTAGATAAATAAGTTACTAAATTACATATATAATAGCAAAAGGTACAGACTTTCAGTTATAAATCATAGAGATGTAATCTATAGCATTGTGACTATAGTTATATAAACTATATAAAGAAAACTTAAATAATAATGAAGAACATTTCTACTTTCTATCCCTTGAACTTTAAACCACAAGGAATAGCTTTACTGGCCTCAGTTTCTGAATTAATGAAGAGATAGCAATTTAGGGGGCTTTAGTGGGCAAGCTCTCTCTGAGCATTCACTCTCATCTCATGAGCTATACAAGTTCTCAGTATTCTGCTTTTTATTGAGAGCAGATCTACTAGCATGTGATATTGGTGACTTAATAATTGAGGCTAGAATTAATCTAAGATTTTTCAGCTTCATATTCTGTTGCTTTTGTCTTTGATACTAATTAAATTCTAAATTTGATGCATTGTGTTTCAATCAAAAAACAATGTCAATTTTTTAATTGAAATGCAGCATATCAAATTTAAAAGCTAAATGTGTACTAGAGAATTCATTTTGTTTGTTTATTTTTAGGCACCCATCAATTATTTTTATTGATGAGCTGGATGCACTTTGCCCTAAAAGAGAAGGAGCTCAGAATGAAGTGGAAAAAAGAGTTGTAGCTTCACTCTTAACACTGATGGATGGTATTGGTTCAGTAAGTATAGCACCAGTATTGATTTCTTTAGTAGGGGATATTTTCTTAATAATATGTAGTAGCAAAAACTATCCAGAGAAGGCGATGGCACCCCACTCCAGTACTCTTGCCTGGAAAATCCCATGGATGGAGGAGCCTGGTAGGCTGCAGTCCATGGGGTCGCTAAGGGTCGGACACGACTGAGCGACTTCACTTTCACTTTTCACTTTCATGCATTGGGGAAGGACATGGCAACCCACTCCAGTGTTCTTGCCTGGAGAATCCCAGGGACGGTGGAGCCTGGTGGACTGCCACCTATGGGGTCACACAGAGTCGGACACGACTGAAGTGACTTAGCAGCAGCAGCAGCAGCAAAAACTATCAGGTATGTCTGAGATTTTTGGGATCTCTAGGGCTGCAGTCCATGGGGTCACTAAGAGTCAGACACGACTGAGCAACTTCACTTTCACTTTTCACTTTCATGCATTGGAGAAGGAAATGGCACCCCACTCCAGTGTTCTTGCCTGGAGAATTCCCGGGGACAGAGGAGCCTGGTGGGCTGCTGTCTATGGGGTCGCACAGAATCGGACACCACTGAAGAGACTTAGCAGGAACAACAGGGTAAAGGAAAAAATATTAGCTCTAAGAATTAGAGGACTGACACCCATAAAATAATTTTCTCCAGTAATTTCTTAGTAATAGCAAGGACAGTATAACCTGGCAGTGTTTTTCTAGCATATAAAATTATTTACATTGATAAATTTCTTTTTTAAATAAATGATATTAACCTAAAAACCTGAAGTAAAAATCAGTAAGGAAAATTTAGCAGTTAAACTTAAGGGGAATTTACTAAGAAATTTCATGGATAAATCTCATATAACTCTTGTAAAAATTAGTTTGGTGGGAGAGCTTTAAGTTTTGCAAGTGAAAGGACGAAGTGAGAATCATGGGAAATGTACAACATTTAAAAAAAGAGTTTACTCATATTACCAAATTCTTTGTATATAGTGCATGCAATCTTATATTAATAAGAACTATGTGCTGATTATGAAAGGAAGACCAGTAGAACTAATAGGGAAGAGGAATGAAGAAAAATTCAGACTCCTGGCAGGCATTTATCAGAAGAATACACTTCTTACACAAGATTGTAAAGAACTCAGTTTTTAGAATTTTAATAATTGTTAGAGCCTAAAGAAATTTTAGAAATCATGGAGTCCCATGTGCTTCTTTTGCACATTAAAAAACTAGAGTTGGAGCCTTTTGGTTTTACTACCTATTGGTAGCAACTGAACATATGAAAATAACAAACTTTTGGTTATTATTTCTGTTATTTGCTTACCTGTGCTACAATTTTAAGAGTAACCTAAGAGAAGGGTTGTTGCCTACGGCAGTCTGGATGACCACCTGGTTCTCAGTCTTAGGGAAGTACCTGGGTGTGATTATAATGTCCCAGGTTTGGACCTCAGCTTACAGAGCTTGGGAGGTTTCCCCACTGGCTCAGTAGGTAATGAATCTGCCTGCAATGCAAGAGACACAGAAGAAAAATCCTGTGGACAGAGGAGCCTGGCAGGTTGCAGTCCATGAGGTCACAAAGAGTCAGACACAGCTGAGCACACAGCACACACAAACTACAGAGCTGGAAGAGTCAGTGTTGTTAATTTATTGGAGAGTTTATTAGTGGGGCTCTGAGAACAGGCCCATAATTACAATACTCTCAAGAGACTGATACATAAAGTGGGACACCAGTTTGTCCATTTATAAGAAGTACAGTTGTTAAGCTGGCCAAATGCCTTGTTTATAAACAACTCTCTTTTCATTCTTAAAAATACATGAGGAGAACTATATTATAATTAGTAGTTTTTTGGTGATTAGAAATCTGATAGAAGGCTCTGTGTTGGAGGATCTTAATTACTATGTCATTGCTATCTCTTTCTCTGCCACTGGGATAGGCCTGATGTGAACTGATGTTCTTGCCTTTGGGCAGGACTGGGAGCAAGCATGTGACACTAATGTTTTGGCCTGGAAATGTTTAAGGGCCTGTATTTTTGTCTTCTAAAGTCATAATTCATAGATTCATTGTAGTCCATGCATTTTCTGTTGGCACATCCAGTTTAATTGATTAGGTTTAAGTTTTCTTACTTCAAATTACATTTCAGTTAAACTTGTCTCTGTAAGATTGCACTTAGGTCATCTGAATAGAATGTTGGATAATTTCTACAGATGGCTTATTGTGATCATATTGTTCCAAGTTTTATCCTCAGGGTAAAAATCCATATGTATTCAGCGGTATCTGATAGTTGGGTGTTGGTTATACTCTGTGTGTTTCAGGAATTTGAAGATTTATAAAAACAAAAGAAACAGTCCATATGTATGAAGATTTCTTAGAACTGTGTAATAGAGCCTTATTCTGTTTGAAGCACATGTAGATCATAATTTTAATGACTTAAATGATCATTTAATGACTTAAATGATTAATGATCATAATTTTAATCTTAATTTCAAGTGGGGGAAAAGAACAACTTAAAACAGTTAAAACTATATGGTACAGGGTATGAATGTTATATAGATTGTTAGTCATGAGAATTGTGTAGTTAAGATGCCAGAAGTGAGGGAGACGTCACAATAGATGGAGAGTTAAGTATTGGAAACTTTTCTAAGTGAAGGGGTATTTAGACTGAGCTTTGGGAAATGTGGGATGAATGATGAAATTTGAGAAAAAAGGGATAGGACTTAGCAGTGTGAACAGTTAGATCTATCCTTGTCTATATAACAAGTGCATTTTTTTTTAATTTCAGAAGAATATGTAATATATTTTTATTTTATTTTGTTAGGAAGGAAGTGAAGGACAGGTGTTGGTCCTTGGGGCCACAAATCGCCCTCATGCTTTAGATGCTGCACTCCGAAGACCCGGACGGTTTGATAAAGAGATTGAGATTGGAGTTCCAAATGCTCAAGACAGGCTGGATATCCTCCAGAAACTGCTTCGAAGGGTACCCCATTTACTCACAGAAGCTGAACTGCTACAGCTGGCAAATAGTGCTCATGGATATGTTGGAGCAGACTTGAAAGCCTTGTGTAATGAAGCAGGTGAGAGTGATTGCTATAGTGAGTCTGTACTGATGGATTTAATAACTCTGGTTTATTTACAAGCTGGTAATTTATATCTTATTACTTTCTTATTGGAAGCAGCTAATTTTTTTCTAATCATAAAGATATATATGTTTTAAAAAATTGAGGTAATTCAGAAAACTGTAAAAAAAAAAAAATCACTCTTAATCCTTCGTCCTAAAAATAACCAGTGTTACAGTGTGTATCTTTCTTCCTAAATACACAGACACACACACACATAACTTGATGCATTAATGGCAATATTGATGGTGAAAGTGTTTATTGATATTGTCCTATTAGAAAATAGAGAGAAGTGCTTGCTGGAGAATGAAAATTTTTCTTACGGGCAGCTTTGTATTTGTTGAAGTGCTAAAAAAGTACTTAGTGAGACCTAAGAATTCTATGCCTCAAAATAATGTGACAGTGATGTTTCAGTTTGAAAATGTATAAAGGCTGTTATTAATCGGTTGACCCTGACTTTAACCATGGCATAACTGTAGTTGCTTTGGAAGCTCTTAAGACCTTTTTTTCAGGGTAATTTTAGCCATGGAAAATGTAATCAGACTAGAGCAGTTTTATAGCCTATTAAAGTATTTGATGGGCTTCCCTGGTGGCTCAGACGGTAAAGCATCTGCCTGCAATGTGGGAGACCCGGTTTCGATTCCTGGGTCAGGAAGATCTCTTGGAGAAGGAAATGGCAATCCACTCCAGCACTCTTGCCTGGAAAATCCTATGGACGGAGGAGCCTGATAGGCTACAGTCCATGGGGTCGCAAAGATCAGGCAGGTAAGACTTTATTGAAAATGTCGAATAATCTTTTGTTGTTGTTGTTCTGAGAGTATTTGTTTCTAGAAAAGGCATCTTTCCTAGAAAAGATATCTTTCTTCTAAGACTAGGCGTATACCTCATAGCATTTTTAGTTTGCCAGGAATCTTAGGTTCCTTAAATTTATTTTTTCCTCTAGTACGGACGTATGTTTCTAAGTCCTTTTATATTTTGGAGGAATCTTTTTTCATTTGTGGCATTCTATTTCAGTTTGTGACCTATCCAGTATCTTCATAANTTATATTTAGAATTTAGTTTCTTGTTTTTTTTTTTTTTTTTTTTTATAGTTTTGGTATAGAAATATGGTAACTTTATTTGCAAAGCTTTGATTCATAGTTAATCAAATTTACTAGGTTCTGGACTCTTTTATTAGTCATTTGATCTTTCTAATCTGACATAGGTGTGCAGGGAAACAGTTTTGAGAAGGAAGAACAGAAAATATATTTGGAAGAAAGATAATTTGGATATCTTATTTTTTGTAGAAAAAATAAGTTTTAATTCATTCTATTTGGTCATTTTCACAATTTCCATTTTAGAGGACGCACAACTAGGGAGGACTATAGGTTATGCAGATGACAAGGCAAATATGAACATTCTTCTGGTACTTTATGGTCTAGGATGGAGTCCCTTTCTGCCTAGTTTCTTGTTCTTCATAATATTTTTGGGTTTGATCATGAAAATGAATTCCCTGCTGATCAAGAAACAGAAATATCAATGGTTTCTTTGCTTCCTTCATTCCATTAGGTGACAATGAAGAGTCTGGATTACTCTTTAAGCATTACTTTGTACTTGCTTATCTAGGCAAGGATTCATTCTTCAGCATCCTTTTTCAACTTTCTAATAGATTTCATGCTTTCTAGAAGGTTCTGGGATTCATGCTGTCTAGAAACATACAGTCTGATGAAGGAAAAAGATCTGTAAAGAACTATACAGTGGGATAGAGCTTCCCTGATGGCTCAGTGGTAAAGAATCCTCCTGCTAATGCTAGAGATGTGGGTTGAATCCGTGGGTCTAGTAGATCCCCTGGAGAAGGAAATGGCAACCCACTCCACTATTCTTGCCATGGACAGAGGAGCCTGGTGGGTTGCAGTCCAGGGGATTGCAGAGTCAGACATGACTTAGTGACTAAACAACAACAATACAGTGAGATACATACTCAAAACTAGGGAAAAGTGATATTGTAACTCACATACCAGATATGTGAGTTACAAATAGGATCATCTACTTTCTAGTCACGTACTAGATATAAATAGAACCCCCCACCCGGGCCCCACCCAAGAACTTTAGGAAGATGGCAGGAAAACTTAATTTCTACCTCTGTGTTACATTTAATTGAAAAAGTTGTGAAAGGGTCAGAAGGTAGGGTAGAGAGAGAACGCTTATTTGAAGATATATACACATGAAAAGGATGTATGTATGTGGCATATACAAGCAGTAAATAAATATTAACTGCTGTCAATATGACTTAATGATTTCAAATCATCAGGTATTTAAAATTCTGTTTCCCCTAATCTAGCAATGAATCAGATTTTGAGAAGGTAATTTTAAAAATGATTTAGTCTCAGAGCTAAAGTGTCCAGCAGGGAAAATAATGTGATTTTCTGTATACTGTCTTAAATACTAGTCTGTGTTGTATTACATAGTGTTGTTCTCTAATTTTATGTAGAGGATAAAGCCTAAGAAGAGTGTCCTAGACGTTTTTGCAAGGGATATTCCTAAAGAGGCAGTGGGGTGGGGAGTTATAGTAGAAAATGGATTTTTAGTAGAAAATACCTTTAAGATCAGACTTATGGTCTTGGGCAAGTTCTTTACCTTATCTGAACCTTAGTTTTTTCCATTTGTAAATTAACAGAGTTATGGTAGATGATATCTGCTGCTGCTAAGTCGCTTCAGTCGTGTCCGACTCTGTACAACCCCGTAGACGGAAGCCCACCAGGCTCCCCTGTCCCTGGGATTCTCCAGGCAAGAACACTGGAGTGGGTTGCCATTTCCTTCTCCAAAGCATGAAAGTGAAAAGTGAAAGGGAAGTCGCTCAGTCATGTCCGACTCTTAGCGACCCCATGGACTGCAGCCCACCAGGCTCCTTGGTCCATGGGATTTTCCAGGCAAGAGTACCATTGCCTTCTCCGAGATGATATTTAAGTACCCTTATAAATATCATATTCCCCAGATATAAGAGAGAAAAAGAAAGAAATGGAAAAAAAGAGAGGGAGGCAGAAAAGATAGGAAGGGTAGAATGAACTTAAATAAGTTCGGGTAATAAATGGGTAATAACATGGAAATACCCAAGTTACACAGTAAACCTGGCCTGACCTCATTAGCTACTTGCATATACCTGGCCTTTCCACAATTCACTGTCATCTCTTTTATACTTGTTTGTCTGAATTAAACTGGTTAGTCATGAATTTCTCCTGCTTTGTCCTTAGAGATAATGCTACAAAGCAGACTAAGAGAGATTGTGAAGTCAGCTGCATTTTCTCATTGAAACAGTTTTATAGTTTCTGACTAAGGATTTGAGTAAATTATACATTTGGTTAATAGTGTGACTCAGAAGGAAAGATAAAACAACTCACTCTGTATGCATTAAAAATAGTAGAATTATGTTCCAAATGCTATAGAATGGGCATATCTTACTAATTGAACCTGCAAGGGCATCCCTAATATGTGCATTGAGCATAGGAAAAAAACTCAGCCATATAGTAAATTTGATTATGGATTCTTCTAGTTCTAAGTAAAAAGAATTGAACATTTAATGTTTCCTCCTAAGTAAATACAAATTTAGAGAAGTTATTAGGGTAAAAATTGAATGGCTCTTAGTCTTTTTAAATGACTTCCTAGAAAAGTTTGAACTGGTGGCCCTCTCTTTTATTTTAATATAGTAAGTGTCTTTGGACAGGTAGAAGCAGTCACAATTATTACATTGAGCTTAGAATTACAAAGTTAGAATCATAATTTTTTACAAAAAGAATCATGGTAAAATCTTAATATTTAGAGGCAATATTAATGATTTCTAGTACAAAATAGATGCCCAATAAGTATTTGAGAAATGTATGTGAAAACCAGGAGACATAATGAGACATAGTTACCGCTCTACACCTCTTGTGGAAGTCACTCAGTCATGTCTGACTCTTTGCGACCCCATGGACTGTACAGTCTATGAAATTCTCCAGGCCAGAATACTGGAGTGGGTAGCTGTTCCCTTCTCCAGGGAATCTTCCCAACCCAGGGATGGAATCTAGGTCTCCCACATTGCAGGCAGAGTCTTTGCCAGCTGAGCCACCAGGGAAGCCCATGGATACTGGAGTGTGGGTAACCTATCCCTTCTCCAGGGGATCTTTCCAACCCAGAAATCAAATTGAGGTCTCCTGCATTGCAGGCGAATTCTTTACCAGCTGAGCCACCAGGGACGCCCATAATTACTGGAGTGGCTAGCCTGCCCCTTCTCCAGGGGATCTTCCCTAAGTTGAGGAGATAAAATTGGGGTCTCTTGCATTGCAGGTGGATTCTGTACCAGCTGAGCTATGAGGGAAGCCCCTACTCCTCTTGGAACAGTAATAAAAACATTTATTAATCTCAGAATTGAGTTCAGTTTTGTCTTTAAACTCCTGGTGAGTTTCATCTCTTCTTGACCTCTGGCGCCTTCAAAAATCCCTGCTCTGTGCTAAAGGAACAACTCCAGGTGATTATTGCTACCATCATAGGTAGCAATATACAGACAAGGAAGTGTCTTGTGTTGCCTTAAATGTGTGCTCAGTCGTGTCTGACTCTTGTAGCCCTGTGGACTGTATTTCTCCAGGCTCCTTCGTCCATGGGATTTTCCAGGCAAGGATACTGGAGTGGGTTGCCATTTCCTCCTCCAGGGGATCTTCCTGACCCAGGGATCGAACCCACATCTCTGGTATCTCCTGAATTGGCATATGGATTTTCTACTATTGCCAGGGAAGCCCCCTTAAATAGGTACTGCTGTTTCTTGAACAGTTCCAGTCAATTTTGGGTTTCCCACTAACAAGATTTCTCAGGTATAGTTCTGACTGTGGAATTAACTACATCTTGGTTAAAACCAGTCTTCCCCGGTATCTCAGAGGTTAAAGTGTCTGCCTGCAATGCAGGAGGCCTGGGTTCCATCCCTGGATCAGGAAGATCCCCTGGAGAAGGAAATGGCAACCCACTCCAATATTCTTGCCTGGGGAATCCCATGGACAGAGGAGCCTGGTGGGCTATAGTCCATGGGGTTGCAAAGAGTTGAACATGTGGCAGCTGGGAGGAGACACCCTGTGTCCGAGGTCAGGGGCGGCGGCTGGGAGGAGCTACCCCGTGCCCGAGGCCAGGGGCGGCAGCCAGGAGGAGCAACCCGAGGAGCGGTGGCTATGTGGGCACAGGAGGGCCTAGAGGAGCTATCCCATGTTAAAGGTCAGGAAGGGCAGTGGTAAGGAGATAACCCTCATCCAAGGTAAGGAGCATCGGCTGTGCTTTGCTGGAGCAGCCGTGAAGAGATACCCCACGCCCAAGGTAAGAGAAACCCAAGTAAGATGGTAGGTGTTGCAAGAGGGCATCAAAGGGCAGACACACTGAAACCATACTCACAGAAAACTAGTCAATCTAATCATACTAGGACCACAGCCTTGTCTAACTCAATGAAACCAAGTCATGCCTGTGAGGCAACCGAAGACTGGAGGGTCATGGTGGAGAGGTCTGACAGAATGTGGTCCACTGGAGAGGGGAATGGCAAACCACTTCAGTATTCTTGCCTTGAGAACCCCATGAACTGTATGAAAAGGCAAAATGATAGGATACTGAAAGAGGAACTCCCCAGGTCAGTAGGTGCCCAACACGCTACTGGAGATCAGTGGAGAAATAACTCCAGAAAGAATGAAGGGATGGAGCCAAAGCAAAAACAATACCCAGCTGTGGAAGTGACTGGTGATAGAAGCAAGGTCCGATGCTATAAAGAGCAATATTGCATAGGAACCCGGAATGTCAGGTCCATGAATCAAGGCAAATTGGAAGTGGTCAAACAAGAGATGGCAAGAGTGAATGTCAACATTCTAGGAATCAGCGAACTAAAATGGACTGGAATGGGTGAATTTAACTCAGATGACCATTATATCTACTACTGCAGGCAGGAATCCCTCAGAAGAAATGGAGTAGCCATCATGGTCAACAAAAGAGTCCGAAATGCAGTACTTGGATGCAGTCTCAAAAACGACAGAATGATCTCTGTTCGTCCAAGGCAAACCATTCA
>SJYQ01095296.1:327914-374604 GCA_006410935.1 Redunca redunca | reverse complement strand
AGAAGACTCTACACATGGACATCACCAGATGGTCAACACCAAAATCAGATTGATTATATTCTTTGCAGCCCAAGATGGAGAAGCCCTATCCAGTCAACAAAAACAAGACCAGGAGCTGACTGTGGCTCAGATCATGAACTCCTTATTGCCAAATTCAGACTCAAATTGAAGAAAGCGGGGAAAACCGCTAGACCATTCAGGTATGACCTCAATCAAATCCCTTATGATTATACAGTGGAAGTGAGAAGTAGATTTAAGGGCCTAGATCTGAAAGACAGAGTGCCTGATGAACTATGGAATGAGGTTCGTGACATTATACAGGAGACAGGGATCAAGACCATCCCCATGGAAAAGAAATGCAAAAAAAGCAAAATGGCTGTCTGGGGAGGCCTTACAAATAGCTGTGAAAAGAAGAGAGGCGAAAAGCAAAGGAGAAAAGGAAAGATATAAGCATCTGAATGCAGAGTTCCAAAGAATAGCAAGGAGAGATAAGAAAGCCTTCCTCAGCGATCAGTGTGAAAAAATAGAGGAAAAGAACAGAATGGGAAAGACTAGAGATCTCTTCAAGAAAATTAGAGATACCAAGGGAACATTTCATGCAAAGATGGGCTCGATAAAGGACAAAAATGGTCTGGACCTAACAAAAGCAGAAGATATTAAGAAGAGGTGGCAAGAATACACAGAAGAACTGTACAAAATAATCTTCATGACCTAGATAATCATGATGATGTGATCACTCATCTAGAGCCAGGCATCCTGGAATGTGAAGTCAAGTGGGCCTTGGAAAGCATCACTACCAACAAAGCTAGTGGAGGTGATGGCATTCCAGTTGAGCTGTTTCAAATCCTGAAGGATGATGCTGTGAAAGTGCTGCATGCAATATGCCAGCAAATTTGGAAAACTCAGCAGTGGCCACAGGACTGGAAAAGGTCAGTTTTCATTCCAATTCCAAAGAAAGGCAATGCCAAAGAATGCTCAAACTACCGCACAATTGCACTCACCTCACATGCTAGTAAAGTAATGCTCAAAATTCTCCAAGCCAGGCTTCAGCAATACGTGAACCATGGACTTCCTGATTTTCAAGCTGGTTTTAGAAAAGGCAGAGGAACCAGAGATCCAAGTTGCCAACATGTGCTGGATCATGGAAAAAGCAAGAGTGTTCCAGAAAAACATCTATTTCTGCTTTATTGACTATGCCAAAGCCTTTGTGTGGATCACAATAAACTGTGGAAAATTCTGAAAGAGATGGGAAGACCAGACCACTTGACCTGCCTCTTGAGAAATCTGTATGCAGGTCGGGAAGCAACAGTTAGAACTGGACAGGGAACAACAGACTGATTCCAAATAGGAAAAGGAGTCCGTCAAGGGTGTATATTGTCACCCTGCTTATTTAACTTCTATGCAGAGTACATCATGAGAAACGCTGGACTGGAAGAAGCACAAGCCGCAATCAAGATTGCCAGGAGAAACATGAATAACCTCAGATAGGCAGATGACACCACCCTTATGGCAGAAAGTGAAGAGGAACTCAAAAGCCTCTTGATGAAAGTGAAAGAGAGTGAAAAAGTTGGCTTAAAGCTCAATATTCAGAAAATAAAGATAATGGCATCCGGTCCCATCACTTCATGGGAAATAGATGGGGAAACAGTGGAAACTGTCAGACTTTATTTTTCTGGGCTCCAAAATCACTGCAGATGGTGATTGCAGCCATGAAATCAAAAGACGCTTACTCCTTGGAAGAAAAGTTATGACCAACCTAGAGAGCATATTCAAAAGCAGAGACATTACTTTGCCAACTAAGGTCCGTCTAGTCAAGGCTATGGTTTTTCCAGTAGTCATGTATGGATGTGAGAGTTGGACTGTGAAGGAGTCAGAGCGCTGAAGAATTGATGCTTTTGAACTGTGGTGTTGGAGAAGACTCTTGAGAGTCCCTTGGACTGCAAGGAGATCCAACCAGTCCATTCTGAAGGAGATCAGCCCTGGGATTTCTTTGGAAGGAATGATGCTAAAGCTGAAACTCCAGTACTTTGGCCACCTCATGTGAAGAGGTGACTCACTGGAAAAGACTTTGATGCTGGGAGGGATTGGGGGCAGGAGGAGAAGGGGACAACAGAGGATGAGATGGCTGGATGGCATCACGGACTCGATGAACGTGAGTCTGAGTGATCTCCGGGAGTTGGTGATGGACAGGGAGGCCTGGCGTGCTGTGATTCATGGAGTCGAAAAGAGTCGGACACGACTGAGCGAATGAACTGAACTGAACTGAGCAACTTCACTCACTGGTTAAAAGCAGTGCTTTTTAGGAGTTGTTTTCATTTTTCACCAGTTGGGTTGTATTTAAGTGGACAGCTTGAGAATTTCCACTGGCATGTGTAAGGAAGTAAGACACCTTAACCTCCAAATTCCATGAGCACAGAAAATCCAGCTCCAGGAGATGTATTCATCAGTAAACAACTTAATTCTTCCTCTATTATTTATTCTCTTCTGCAGAATTCATTCATTTCACATGTTCTCAATTCCAGACAGATCACTTAGAGTTGAGGTTCTCAAACTTTATTATGCATCAGAATAACTTGGAGAACTTAGTAAACTACAGTTTACTAAGATGGCTGACTGCACTTTTCCCAGAATTTCAGTTTCAATAGGTCTGGGCTGGTGCCTGTGAATTCCTAACGTGTTTCAGCTGCTGCTGATGCTGTCGGTCTAGTGACCACACTTTGAGAGCCACTGACAGAGGTCATTGTTGCTTAAACCTTGTCATGCCTTAGGTTGACATACATGCTCCCTTTCCATACTTGATTGAATAAAGGAAGTGGGCAACTGGAATCAGTGTTTGTAATGTTTCCCATGTGATTTGAAGTAGCCAGTCTTGTACTTGCTTGTGAACAAGAATTTGTATTATTAACTTAGGCCAGTGTTTCACCTGTGTTAAACTGATGAATGAGAATTAGTTGTAGAGCTTATTAGGACACAAACCTAGGCTGCATCCTACTGGTTTAATAGGTCCAGGTCATGTACACGAATTTCCATTTCTCTCAGGTTACGGCTGATACCGGTGCTGCTATCTAGGGGCTATACTTTGAGAACCACTGATGAAGGCCACCCATTTCTCTGATTTTTGGAGTTCCTCTGTAACTGATTGAAATAAGTGCATTAAGTTTAGGTTATATAATTTTGACTCTTTCACTGATAGTGTAGAGTTTCTTCCTAGAGTTTTTTTGTGATAGTGATCTACTGCCCTGAACCACTATATCATTTCTTCTAGAAGATGAGTGTCCAGGTTTGTTTTGCAGGTGTGTATAATGGTTTTGAATAAAAATTTAAAGTGAAAAATAATTTTATTCATAGATTTTTTGATGATGGCCACTCTGACCGGTGTGAGGTGATACCTTATTATAGTTTTGATGTGCATTTCTTTAATAATCAGTGGTGTTGAGCCGTCTCTATGTCTTTGAGGAAATGTCTATTTAGGTGTTCAACCAATTTTTGTATTGGGTTTTTGGTTTTTTAATACTGAACTACATGAGCTATTCATATATTTTGGAGATTAATCTTTTGTCAGTTGCTTCATTTGCACATATTTTCTCTCATTTGAGAGTTGTTTTTCTCTTGTTTATGGTTTCCTTTGCTTTTAATTAGGTCCTGTTTATTTTTGTTTTTATTTATTTTTTTACTCTAGGAGGTGAGTCAAAAATCTTGCTGCTATTTATGTCACAGGGTGTTCTACTTATGTTTTCCTCTAGGAATTTTGTAGTGTCTGGCCTTACATTTTAGGTTTTAATCTTTTTTGACTTTATTTTTGTGTATGGTGTTTGAGAGTGTTCTAATTTCATTCTTTTACATGTAGCTGTTCAGCTTTTCCGGCACCTCTTGTAGAGGAGACTATCTTTTTCTTCATTGTGTATCCTTGCCTTCTTTATCACAGATTAGGTGGCCGTAGGTGCGTCTGTTTATCTCTGGGCTTTCTGTCCTCTTCCATTGATCTATATTCCTGGGTATATATGCAGAGAAAACAATAATTCAAAAGATATATGCATCCTAATGTACATTGCAGTACTATTTACAATAGCCAGGACATGGAAACAGCCAGAAGTCCATCAAAAGAGAATGGATAAAAAGATACAGTACATATATACAATGGAGTATTACTCAGCCATAAAAAGGAATGAAACTGTGCCTTTTGCAGAGACATGGATGGACCTAGAGCCTGTCATATAGAATGAAATCAATCAGAAAGAGAAAGACAAGTATCTTGTAATATCACTTATATGTGGAGTCTAAAACAGTAGTACAGATGAACTTATCTGCAAAGCAGAAATAGAGACACAGATGTAGAGAAACAAATGTGTGGATAACAAGAGGAGAGAGGGAGTGAGATGAATCAGAAAATTGAGATTGACATATGTAGACTAATATGTGTAAAGCAGATAACTAATGAGAACCTGTTGTATATCACAGGGAGCTCTACTGAATTCTCTTCAGTGATCTAAATGGGAAGGAAATAACAAAAAAGAGGGGATATATGTATACATATAGCTGATTCTCTTTGTTCTACGGCAGAAACTAAAACAACATTGTAAAGCGGCAGTACTCCAACACAAATTAAAGAAACAGGTAAAATGAAAATAATTCTGAAAGCTAGAAAGCCACAATTAAGGAAATAACTGAGGGTTAACAATGAAGAATACAAAGAAGAATATACGTGTTTTTCCTAGAACATCTGCTTATTTATGCCTTGTGGACATATATGTTCTTTGAACTTTTTGTGTGTTGGCTGCCTGATGGTTTTCCTTTTGTCTGAACTGGCCTCTTAGTTGGGAAAACTCTGCCCTTTTTAACAAAAGTGGTGCATGGGTATCTAGTCATTACATACACTGAAGTGGTTCAGAATTAATAAAAATGAAGTGAACTATGTTCCTGATTACTTTGATAATCATAAGGTTATTATTTGTGGTTTATTAATACAAAAGGTGAAAATCCTTGTAGTATGTATGTTTGTGCATGATTTTCCAGAGGACAGAAGATTTGCAGTCGCAGTGTGTATACTCTCAGCTTTTCTGCTCTTCTATTCTAGTGTTACTGAATATTATCCATATTTTTTAACTTTGTGTCTGTAATGAATAAGAAAGTTGGAAATACTACTGTAGTGTTGCTTTCAACACTTGTATCTTGTTTTATCTGAGCAGATACAATGTTTGATGTTGAATGCTGGGTGTGAAACTGATTTTCAAATGTTATATTTTCTGTATAATTAATTTTGAGCTAGAGTGTGGTTTGATAAGTCCTGACTTGTCCAAAAGCCTAATGTTTTTTAGTTCACCTTTTTAAGCAAAGAGCAGCTGCATTTTGAAATGTTTTATCTCAAGCAGACAAGCTGTTTTAAAAGCTCAACTCTGACACATCTTGACATTTAATGTCTATGTTTGTATCTGTCCTGGGATTAGGCTGCCTTTCTAATTAATTAGTTGCATAACCTTTTATTAATTCCCTCAAAATTTATAATATTTTAAATTAACAGCATAGATAAGCATACCATGCTTTTTTAGAAAACATGAGATGTTAATTATGCAGCAGAGACATGAATTATATAAACTCTGCTGAATGTTAGAGGATGCTTAGCAACAATGTTTTCCAAATGCAGGGATTTATTATAAACTTATCCTTCTAAGGCTGCCTGTGCCATTTCAGGAGAGTGAATATAAATAGAGCTTGATTTCTTCAAGAAATGGACTCAGTCATTTTGTTTACAGTGGAAGGAAGCATTCGCTTCACATCTCTAAGAATTTATCTTTAGCATCCTTGTTGATTACACATCATTTCAACATATTCATACCAAATGCTTGGGCCTTGATAAGATACCATCACAGAACAGGAAGAACTAAAACTCTTATTTAAACAATGGTTTTGTCATTATTACACTTATGTAGGTCTAGTAAAAATACTGAATCTAATTACTATAACATAACTTTTTTTGAAATGGAAAATTTTATCTGTCTTGTGGCGGAGTTCTGAGATATTTATAGCTGTTAGTCCTCCCACCCTTCACTAGCTTGTTTTAATAGGAATTTATGGAGGATCTACTCCATCCAGTCCAGCTCTTAAGAAAGGTTCTTTTTCTAACATTTTCCACCATTTTTTTTGAATTCTGCTAATGTAATTTTCTAAGTTAGAATTAAAATACTGATACTACAAAAATTCTGTATTTTTAAATAAATTGCAGGGAAATAGTGGAGCTTTAAGGAAAGCTCTAGTTTCAAATACTAACACTACCTCCTATCAGCGGAGAGCCATAGGGCAAGTCATTAACCTCTTGAACTATTCTCTCACCTGCTAAATAGGGATAACATTTTTCTAAAGAGTTCTTAAACAAGGTTTAGAAGTTGTGGTTTATAGAGGCTCTTGGTAGGTGTCACTTTCTCTCTGTTTTTGGGAAAAAATTGTTTTGTGTGTATTTATGCACTTCTCTGGTAGATGTTTATTTGAATTTTGATAGTATTCTTGATTTTATGAAGTATTTGTTACTCTAGTACAAGAGATCTCAGGGAAATATAGCAGATTCCATTCTCTTCTAGAGTACTGATTTTTACTGAATCTGGATCAGTTAAAGTCTTGCCCATCAATAGAAATATGCAGACTAGACTTAGATATGGCTTCTGGGGGTAGGGAGGGGTGCCTCCCTGACAGATGTTCTTGCTGAATGTGAGAGCTCTCCTGTCGTACACAATCAGAGTCACAATCTCTTCCCTCCCCTCCCCACTTCGTCTCACAAGTGAGTCCACTTTAGGCCTGTGGTAGAGCAGCAAAATAAAATTGTATGAATCACGATTGTCACTCTAATTAAAGCATTTTATAAGGGAGCCTATCTTTACTTATTACTGTAACTGGATAAATAAGCAATAATTATGCAGTATAATATTTCATATTGCAATGAATTTTCCCCTCTGGTTTATAATTCTGAAATATAGTGATAGTTATATTTGTGATGTTGCGATTTTTCCTACTGCATAAATATTATGGATATTATATAAGAAGTGGAATTTTTTTTGGTCAGTGATTTGGGTATCTTAGTATTAACGTTTGCTGTTCATTTGAAATGACTGGAGTTGAATGGTTTGTTTTAGGAAAACAGGTGGTAGTTTAAATTCTGGTTAAGCTCTAAGTGATATATACCATTTACTTCACTAATGGAAAATTTTCTGAGTTGCCTTGCCAGGGCTATAAAAGTAGAAAACTTGAGGAAAGGTTTTCTTTCTAATTAAAACAATTGCAAAAATAAAATCAGTCTTTCTAAATGGAAGTTATTTCTAAGAGTTATTCTTGACTGCTTTTTTTGTTACTCTTTATCGAATCCTGTCAGCTCTTTTTTAAGATTTATTTGGAGTTTCAACTTTAAAAGATTTTTTTAAACATCATAACTATTTTGATTACTCTTGTCTGGACTGTAGAGATTTTTCTTCCTGTCCACTCTGTCCTCCACACACTGTCCTCCACCTTCTATCACTTTTTATTCTTCACATTGTCTTAGCTTCAGGACTTTAAATTGCAGGTTTTGGAGATGAGAGTTTTGGTTGGATACGTGGGTCAGTGAGTTCTCAGCAGTTAGATGATGACTGAAGCCATTGAAATGAATGAAATCACTTAGAATGAGCAAAGTTTATTCATTCATTCATTTCTTGAGTCAGGCACTGCACGGGGTGCTGAGGCTACCTCAGTGAGGAAGAGAGAATTGGACTCTCAGAACTCACCAGAGAAGGCAATGGCTACTCACTCCAGTACTCTTGCCTGGAAACTCCCATGGACCCAGGAGCCTGGTAGGCTGCAGTCCGTGGGGTCGCAAAGAGTCATACATGACTGAGTGACTTCACTTTCACTTTTCACTTTTATGCATTGGAGAAGGAAATGGCAACCCACTCCACCGTTCTTGCCTGGAGAATCCCAGGGATGGAGGAACCTGGTAGGCTGCTGTCTGTGGGGTTGCACAGAGTTGGACATGACTGAAGCGACTTAGCAGCAGCAGCAGCAGCATAGAGCTCACAGAGAAGGCAATGGCACCCCACTCCAGTACTCTTGCCTGGAAAATCCCATGGACCGAGGAGCCTGGTGGGCTGCAGTCCATGGGGTTGTGAAAAGTCGAACACGACTGAGTGACTTCACTTTCACTTTTCATTTTCATGCATTAGAGAAGGAAATGGCAACCCACTCCAGTGTTCTTGCCTGGAGAATCCCAGGGATGGGGGAGCCTGGTGGGCTGCCGTCTCTGGAGTCACACAGAGTCTGACACAAATAAAGCAACTTAGCAGCAGCAGCAGCATAGAGCTCAGGGTGCACAGGGAAGTGCAGCAGTGTAACTGGTAAGATTATAATACATTTGTGTTGTATTTGTCAATGATCAGGGAGGTTTTAACATGCTAAAGAGGAAAGAAAGGATCCTGGGGACACACCACCATTCAGAGATTGAATTGTTGGGAAAAGTGGTAGAAGACTGAAGAATGGCAAGAGAAAGGGGAAGAGAACCCGAAAAAGTGGTGACATTTAAAATGAGGGAAGCATTCCAGGGAGAAAGTAATTAGAAATAATATATTACTAGTTACCACCAGTTGAGTATTTAGTGTGTCAGCCATTGTTTGAAGTGCCTTAACACATGTTAATAATTTCTTACAGCCTCCTTTATATGGTTATCTTCATTGTATAGGTGAAGAAACTTAGTTCAGAAATTTAGAGATGGAACTTCACCGAGATCACACAGGAAGTAAATAGTGAAGCCAGGAGCAGTATAGAGACCACAGGGATATCAAGTGCCTAGTAGCTGGAAGGTCATGAGGTCCTTAGAAGAGAGTGGGGTTCTGTGGCTCGCTACTAGATTGCAATAAATTGAGGGGTGATTGAAAGTTGAGGGAAAAGAGACAGTGATTGGGAATTTTCTTTTCAGTTTTAATGGTGTGTTAATTTAGAGTTTTTGTACCTTCTAAAAAAGAGATAAATATAGTTGGGTTGCCCGCCCTTCCTGGCCCCTTTCCTCAAGTCAAAGTCAGACCTAGCTCTATCCCTTCATTATTTTCCTAGTTCCTCTCTTCCATGGGCCTTGCGCTAGTCCACCAAGCCATAGATCTTCAACTTTTGTTGGCATAAAAATTGTGCTCTAATCAATTGTCCTTTTTTAAAAAAACTCTACATTTTAATAGGTTTGGTAAGCCAGATGAATAAATAATTTGACATTGAGAATTTGAAACTAAAAGCTGTATTTTTGGGAAAGTTTGTTAAAACCTGGGACTGGAGAAGTGAGTTAATTCTGATGTTTTATGGGGCTTCCCTGGTGGCTCAGACAGTAAAGCATCTGCCTGCAATGCGGGAGACCTGGGTTCGATTCCTGGGTCGGGAAGATCCCCGGGAGAAGGAAATGGCAGTCCACTCCAGCACTCTTGCCTGGAAAATCCCATGGACGGAGGAGCCTGATAGGCTACAGTTCATGGGGTTGCAAAGAGTCGGACACGAGTGAGTGACTTCACTTTCAGAAGACTTTACCCAGAATCATTTAGTACAGTCCCTGATTTCACAGATGAGGACAGACTATGTGACCAATCCAAGCTCAAGCAGTTAGTGAAGTCTTGGCCCATAATTTGGGTCTTGAGACCCAAATTGCTTTCCATAGTGCCATTCCATAGTGCTTTCCATAGTGCCTTTATTTTAAGAGCAACTTTTAAAAGTGATAGGGGATTCAGAATAGACTTGGCTTCTGCAATCAGTTTAAGTTATATCAATCATTTGTAATATAAATAACAGAAGAACCACAGTACCCTCTGAGAGTATTCTGTTTAACTTCTTTTCTATGAATAAGAAGTGAGAAATGGAACTCTCCCAGTGATATATCGAGTGATACTTACCACCTTGTCTATACTTAATACTGAGCTGAGGGAGAATAAATACTCCAGATAAAACGTTTACTGGAGCTCTACTATTTTGAGGAAAGTTTATTTTAAAAAAAGAGACTTAAGATTTTGTTACAGTTGCTCTCAGACTTCATATTCCTGAGTATACTACTCAGAAGTTTTATGCATGACTTTTAAAATTCAAATCTGAGATCCAGATGCCTGTGTTTCATGTTGCTTCTTTATATAATTAAGTGTCTGTAGGGTAGACAGTAATTCTAAAAAACATTATTACTCCTGTGATCAATTTAGTTTTTAAGAAGGACCTTAATTGCAGTCTCAGAAAATAACATTATTATTTAGCAAGCATAAATTGTAAAATTGTAGGATGCCATATGCTTGGGACAAGATGTTTGTTGATTGAATATGGAGCATATGGTTTTGAAGAGCATGAATTTAGAGTAATTCCTCTTGTCCAGAACTGATTATATCTGGAGAGTAATGTGGGTCTTAAGGAGAACATGTCATATACTGGAAAGAATGTGTTGGCATTAGGCTTGCTTGGGGCATTTTGCCTTTTTTTCCTTTTTCTTGCGTCTTGTTTTCCATTTCAAAACTTTTGAGATCATTAGAACATAAAATAATGAAAACAAAATGACACATTTAATTAGCTAAACCTGTTTTTTGTTTCAAAGTTGTGTTTCTTAAGAACATAGAAGTATTGCTTCTGTTTTTGTTTATATTTTTAAAATCAACTTTAAACTTAGTAAGGAAAGGAAATGTCATAGATTGCTTGCCCTAAGCTATATATTCCTTGATGATATACCTGTGTCCATTTGCTCCTGTAGTTAATTATTTACTTCCAGTTTATAAAAATATATGTATTTTTCACATTTTAATTACTTGGCATAGATTCAAGTATGGCTTCCTTAGGAATGGTGACGTCCAATAATTTAAGCTTAGCATCATAGAATTTTAAAGATAAAATAATTTAGAGAAAATATATTTTATTCTTTCCATGTAATAAATGAGATAACTGATGGCTAGAGGAACTAAGTTTTATATGTAAAGTGACACCTGAGCTGGTAGCAGATCTAGGACCATGGAAGACTGGTTGCAATAATATGATAGCTTCAGAAATTTTTAATTTTTAAGCTCTGATATACACTTAACATATAATTCATATAAATTCTGTTTCAACTTAATGTTTTTAAGAATAGCATTTGTATAAAATACAGTACCTTTATATAGGGTCTAGAAACACTGAACTTCATATTGAGAAAGAATCTGAAGGCCTATGGCTGGAATTTCCAGTATCCCTTTGTTAGGTTTTGCAAATCTGTAATCCATCTTTCAATTTTCCCTTTCTGACAGTCTGCCGTTCTTTGTTTTCTCACATATCTGCAAATGAACAGAGTTGGCTTTAGTTTTATTTAGAACATGTTTTTTCTTTCTAATGAACTCTATAAGGACAGAGATTTTGTCTTTTACTGTTCTTCAGGGCCATGTAATGTCTAAAGTGTTATGCTCATTCTTGTCCCTAGGCCTTTATATATGCTATCATCTGAATACTCCACTGCCTCTTTGGCCTCAATTCCCATATTATCAGTTTTTCATCAATTCATTTTTCAGGTCTAACTACTTGAGCTTTTACACACGTTTTAGTCTCTCTTCATTTGTGAAATGAAAGAATATACTGAATGATTTCTGTGAGAGTTACCTAACTCTAAACTGTCACTAATCCTACTAAACTGAGTCAGATTTCCCTGACTGTTTTTGTGCTACTTTGTTCTTTCCATGTCATTGTACTTGGCACGGCATATAATAATAACAGCTTCTTTTAATATGTCTTCTCTATTAGACTGTTAGCACTGTGAAAGATTTATCTGCCTTCTTGTGCTTTTGCATTGTAGCATGAAAGAGCTCAGTACATTGCTGGGTAAGTTTAATATGCCTAGGAGTTTCTCAGTGAATATTTTGAATATATAAGTAGGGTTAATATTGAAAAAGAACACTGTGAAAGAGTAACTTATAGTCAATGGCTATATCTTCTCGGTGGCTTCATGACATAATATTTTTTGATTTGCTTTGCTTTAATTTGAATAGTACTGAATTGGCAAGTAAGTAATGTAGGTCCAGAATAGAGATTCTCTCATTGAGAACTGTTCTTTAAAAATACTTGCAGATTAATTAACATAGGGAATGCTCTTATCTGTCAAGTCCAGTTCTTTTCTCCCTTTTTTGTAGTCTTTATAATTTTTTCCCTTTAACTTTACTTTTTTATGTATTCTATTTTTTAATAAACTCCTTCCTGAAATATATATATAGAAAAATGAATAAACTGTAAGATCTATGCATTTTCCAAAGTGAATGCATTTATATAATCACATGAGTGTATTTATATAGGTAACTGGATATAAAGCATTATTAGTACCCTAGAACTTATATCAAATTCCCTCCCATTCACTGCTCCTCACTTCAACCCAAAAGGCTTCTAACACCATAGATTAGTTCAGCATGGTTTGTGCTGTCTTCTTTCACTCATGTTTTGAGAGCTTCATCATTTTATTCTGTGTCTCATTAGTTCATTTAAATTGCTATATTTTATTGTATAAGTATTGTGCATAATTATACCATCAATATTCATGCACATAGTTTTTTGGTGTGCAAATGTGCAGATTTCTAGTTGCATTATATCTAGGGTGAAATTATTAGGATATATAATATGTGTATGTTCTTGTTAGTAAATGCTCTCAAAACTTTTCTGTAGTGATTGCATCAATTTACTCTTCTACTAGTAATATGTGAAAATTCTAGTTTCTTCTCATTCTTGCCAGCATTTGGTGTTTCTTTTTTTTTTTTTTTTAACAGAATTTCATTGTGGTTTTATTTCTTTGATGCTGTGTTGAACACTTTTTTATATATGTATTGTCCATTTAGATATCCTCTGTTGTGACATGCCTGCTGCTGTGCTGTGCTTGTCGCTCAGTCATGTCCGACTCTTTGTAACCCCATGGACTGTAGCCCTCCAGGCTCCTCTGTCCATGGGGATCCTCCAGGCTAGAATACTGGAGTCGGTTGCCATGCCCTCTTCTAGGGGATCTTCCCAAGCCAGGGATCAAACCCAGGCCTCCCACATTGCAGGCGAATTCTTTACTGACTGAGCCACCAGGGAAGCCCAAGAATACTGGAGTGGGTAGCTTGTCCCTTCTGTAGGGGATCTTCTTGACCCAGGAATCAAGCTGGGGTCTTTGGCATTATAGGCAGATTCTTTACCAGCTGAGCTACCAGGGAAGCCTGTGACATGCCTATCAAATATCTATTTAATTTTTCTATGCTATTGCTTTTAAAGAATAATTCCTCTGTTTATAGTGTCTTTGAGGAATAGAAGTTTGTAACTATATACATTTATTTTGGATATTATTATTCATTGTATTCTTTACCTCTGTTCTTTTCATTATATTTTATTTCTGTTAAAATTTTCACTATTCCTCCATTCTGTTCCTGAGCATCTTTATGATTATTACCTAACTCCCTACTGAGTAGATTGCTCATCTCCCCTTTGTTTAGTCCTGTTTCTTAGGTTTTGTCTTATTCCTTTGTTTGGAACATACTCCTCTGTTTCCTCATTTTGCATATTTTGCTGTTTTTTGTTTTGTTTTTCCTGTGTGTCAGTACAGTCGACAATACAGGTCAATTGTATTGAGTGATTTTGGAGAAGTGGCCTTTTGTAGGTGACGTTCTGTGGGGCCCAGCAGTACATCCCCGTCTAGTCACTAGAGCTATTAATACATGCTTTAGGGTGTGACCCCTATGTAGGCTGCACAGGTCCCTCTATTTTGGTGAGGCCGACTGCTACTGGTGCACTAGGAGACAGAGCTGTCCCCAGATCAGTTGCCAGCCAGTCCCTCTCTCATGAGTAGCTGCTGGCCTGCTGGTATGTGCAGTTGGGTTCTAAGCTGGCTAGCTATGAAGCTCAGGATATTCTGGGACTGGAGATGGTCTGCTCACAGGCAGGGCAGGATCCTGGTGTGACTGGGCGTCCCAGGAGGATAGGGTCTGGTGCTGGCCCACTAGTGGGTGGTAAGCCCCTGGCACTAATATGCTAGAGGAAGGACTCCACAGTAGTGCTGGCAAGCACCACTGTCCTCATGATAAAATGAGCTCCTAAAAAATGACTGCTGCCAGCATCTGTGTTTCCAGCAGAAATTCCATTTGCCTCCCGCCTTTCTAGAAGGTTCTCCAAAATTAGCAAGTAGATCTGACCCAGGCTCATTTGAAATTACTGCCTCTGTACTGGACTCATAGTGTGTGAAATTTCACCTGACCCTTTTAAGAGCAGAGTCTCTGTTTTGTACAACTCTCTGACTCTACTGTAAAGAAGCCCAGCTGGCCAGATGTTCCCAGGGCTTGTCTTCCCTTCTCAGTTAGTGCAGGATCCCCAGGCTGGGGAGCCTGGTGTCGGGCTTGGGCACCTCACTCCTTGGGGAGAATTTTGTAATTGTGATGATTCTTCTGTTTATGGGTCACCCTCCTAGGTGTATGGGTATTAACTGTGTTGCATCTCTGTCCCTCCTACTGCCTCATAGTTCCTTCTTTTTACCTTTAGTTGTAGAAATCTTTTCTGTTAGTCCTCAGATTGTCCTCATAGATAGTTGCTCTGTAAATAGATGTAATTTGGGTACCCTTGTGAGAGGAGATGAGGTCGGAATCACCCTATTCTGCCATCCTTTTGGCACCCTCCCTAAACTAGGCTGCTTTATTCTTTTGCCTTTTCTGTCTCCTCTGGGAATTACTGCTATTCCCTTGCTATCCTAGTAGATGTGAAGCTTTTGCCCAGCTCTATGTTCTGTAGTTTGTGTTTGAACTTGTAGAGGTTTTGTTGTTTTAAAAGTATACATTTATATTATAATATTGTGTATGCTTTTAAAAACCATATATTGCTTTGTAATTTGGTATAGTCAGTGTGGAAAACAGTATAGAAGTTCTTCAGAAAACTAAAAATAGCTTTATTGTATGACCCAGCAATCTTTAACTATATCCAGACAGCTATAATTCAACAATACCCATGTACCACTGTGTTCATAGCAGCACTATTCACAATTGCCAAGACATGGAAATAGCCTAAATGTCCTTCAACAGATGAATGGATAAAGAAGATGTGGTACATATGTAGAGTGGAATACTACTCAGCCATACAAAAGAATGAAATAGTGCAATTTTCAGCAACATGGATGCAACCAGAGATTATTAGACTAAGTTAAGTCAGAAAGAGAAAGACAGATTCCATATATATCATTTATATGTGGAATCTAAAATGTGACACAAGTGAACCTACCTATGAAACATAACAGAATCATGGACGTGGAGAACAGATTGGTGGTTGTCAAAGAGGAGGGAGTCAGGGGGGGAAAGGAGTGGGGGGTCGGGGTTAGCAGATGTAGGCTTTTATATATGGAATAGATAAGCAGCAAGGTCCTACTGTATGGCACAGAGAACTGTGTTCAGTATCCTGTGATAAACCATAATGGAAAAGAATATTTTAAAAAAGAACATATATATGCATAACTGAATCACTTTGCTGTATAGCAGAAATTAACACAATATTATAAAGCAACTATATTTCAATTAAAAATACCATATACTTCCTGTCTTTTCCAAATCCCTTTCTCAAATTAAAATTTTGATTCTTCTATTGTCAGACTTTTTGCTTCATGCCATAAATTTTGGAAAATTATTAGACTACTTCCTTTGTTTCAGTTTTTAGTGTAATATCAGTATCAGTAAGGTATCTGATCTAAATTAGAAATGTTGACAAGTTTTACCAGATAGCCATTTGAAACATGCTGCTGCTGCTGCTAAGTCGCTTCAGTCGTGTCTGACTCTGCAACCCCATAGGCGGCAGCCCACCAGGCTCCCCTGTCCCTGGGATTCTCCAGGCAAGAACACTGGAGTGGGTTGCCATGTCCTTCTCCAATGCATGAAAGTGAAAAGTGAAAGGGAAGTTGCACAGTAGTGTCCGACTCTTCGTGACACCATGGACTGCAGCCTACCAGGCTCCTCCATCCATGGGATTTTCCAGGCAAGACTACTGGTGTGGGGTGCCATTGACTTCTCCTTTGAAACATGAAGAAGCGTTAAATTCTTCTGGTCTTTTGATCGCTTCCATTCATATAAGATTTTTTTTTTTTTTTTTTTTAGCACTGCTTATGTTCTTTGAGGTCTCCAAGGGGTCTTACAACCAGTGCATTATTACTGAAGTTTTACATATTTAATTTATATGCTATTACACTGTTTAACTAAAAGGTTTGTTGGGCAGTGAAACAACCTAGTTTAAAGTAAACTTTTGTTTTCATGTCGAGACCTGTGAAGGGTTTGAGATTTTATCCTATTTGCAAGCTAACAAGGATCATAAGTTCTTGCAGAGGACACAGTATTCCTGGGTCAGAGTCAAAGGATAGACAGTTACTTACAGCAACAGAAATAGCCGGAGCAGAAGAATTTGCACCAGTTCCTAGAGCCTCACTTTTCCCAGAGAGACACAAAGAAGACTGGGTGACATCTGAGCCTGTATAAGGTGGCATTACAGGAGGAGAACCTAAGCTTAGGGAACCTGAATTTTTTTGTAATGGGCAGTAAGTATATCTGCCCTTTGCTTTGGAGGGAGGCATTCTATCTTCCTCTGTATAAACATCCTTGAAAAGATAGTCTATAAGAGAGGCAGTTAATGCTGCAAAGATGAGTAGAAATTTGAGAGACATGAAGAAGAATTATCTTTCAGGGACTTCCCTTGTGGTCCAGTGGCTAAGACTCTGCACTCCCAATGCGGGAGACCTGAGTTCAATCTCTGATCAGGGAATTAGATCCCACATGCTACATCTAAAGATCCTGTGTGCTGCAACTATGACTGATGGAGGCAAATAAATTAATTGTTTAAAAAATAAATTACCTTTCAGTGTTTTTGGAAGGCAGAAAACCAAATGGGCATTTATAAGATAGACTTAAATAAGTGACTTACAGACTTTAGATTTCAGAGAATGGCCTAAGAAAATTTCCCAAGAAAATAATGATCTTTTTACGTAATATCCTTGATTTCCTCTTTTGTATCTTTTTTCTAGTTAGCTATTATCTCAAAGACCTCCATGAATATTAGACCCACAATGATAGTTTCCTTGGGAAAGATTATTATGAATCTGTTCTCTGAGTGGTGTCCTAGTATTCAATGTTTTCCTTTAGTAAAAAGGAAAGATACCCAAAGTTTTCTTGGAGGGGATTTATGTTTGCCTTCCTTTCACCATTGCTTCTGTTTCAAAGTTCAAATAAAGAAAAGCAAGTAAAATGACTATTATGGTATCATTTTAATTTGGCAAAATTCACTGAGGCATAACGTTTTAGACAGAAGACATTAAAAATGATGGAGCTAGCTAGTGTCCCAGGGCAAGTTCAGTTATTCAGACTGGATTTCCAAGAGGTCTCTGAGACTTAAATTCTTCAGAGTGGAACTTGATTTGTACTAGAACATAAATATAGCACTTCATTACAAAAGACCCTAAAGCCGAGAGCACAGAGGGACTTTGCTGCCCTCTAGACTATAGATTCTTATCACAGATCAAAAGGCTTTAAATCTGGCAACTTAGATTTGGGGGGGATGAGTTGGGGCTTTCAGTTCTGTCAGTGTTTAAACTCCAAGCAAATAGCAAAAACAAAAAATGTAGTATCTTTAACTTTTTAGTTCAGCGTGATCTTTTAAAAATTATTTTGCGTCTCTCTAACTCTGACTTAGTTGATCATTTTTTAGCTTTGTGGCATTTTACTATCTCTCTATCTCTGCCTATTCTCTCTCTTGTCTTACACCATCATTTCTTTCTATGCTCCTCAAATGATCAACTTTCCTAAGATTGAAACTTCAGCCACCATTCTTCCATCCTGATCCCTCTCTAGCTTCCCTTTTATAGGTCTTTTCTCCTCCTATATTTTTTCATACATATACATATAACTCTGAAGTTGATTCTCCCTTGAATTCCAAAACCACATTTCCAACTGCCAGCTGAACATTTCCTTCAAGATGTTCTGCCAACAGCTTACAAGACCTGTAACTCTGATTTGTATGTACTAGCAAAAAGGGCGGGGCAAAAAGTATGTTACTGTTTTAATATTTTACTCTTTTCAAAGAAGTTCTCCAAACAAATTATTTTGACACACTTTATGGACTGGAAGAAACACAAGCTGGAATCAAGATTGCCGGGAGAAATATCAATAACCTCAGATATGCAGATGACACCACCCTTATGGCAGAAAGTGAAGAGGAACTAAAAAGCCTCCTGATGAAAGTGAAAGAGGAGAGTGAAAAGTTGGCTAAAAGCTCAACATTCAGAAAATGAAGATCATGGCATCCGGTCCTATTACTCCATGGGAAATAGATGGAGAATCAATGGAAACAGTGTCAGACTTTATTTTCGGGGGCTCCAAAATCACTGCAGATGGTGATTGCAGCCATGAAATCAAAAGATGCTTACTCCTTGGAAGAAAAGTTATGACCAACCTAGAGAGCATATTCAAAAGCAGAGACATTACTCTGCCGACTAAGGTCCATCTAGTCAAGGCTATGGTTTTTCCAGTAGTCATGTATGGATGTGAGAGTTGGACTGTGAAAAAGGCTGAGCACCGAAGAATTGATGCTTTTAAACTGTGGTGTTGGAGAAGACTCTTGAGAGTCCCTTGGACTGCAAGGAGATCCAACCAGTCCATTCTGAAGGAGATCAGCCCTGGGATTTCTTTGGAAGGAATGATGCTAAAGCTGAAACTCCAGTACTTTGGCCACCTCATGTGAAGAGGTGACTCACTGGAAAAGACTTTGATGCTGGGAGGGATTGGGGGCAGGAGGAGAAGGAGATGACAGAGAATGAGATGGCTGGATGGCATCATGGACTCGATGGACGTGAGTCTGAGTAATCTCCGGGAGTTGGTGATGGACAGGGAGGCCTGGCGTGCTGCGATTCATGGGGTCGCAAAGAGTCAGACACAACTGAGCGACTGAACTGAACTGAACTGACTGATGTTCTTTTTTATGGGTGGTGTTTTGTAAATTTTATTTCACGTATGTAAAACATCTATTAAGATCAGTTTGTCATATTTTCACTGCCAAAACTAAGCAGTTAGATTTTTGCCTTTATCCCCCCATGTTATTCCACCTCCCTCTACACCCTTCCATCGCTATATGCAAGCACACAAAATTTAAATGTTATAATATGCAAGAGGTTTGGGTTTTTTTTGTTGTTGTTTCTTTTGGTAGTGGTTCAGTAGGTATTTGTGAGGTAGAAGATTAAGCTTGTGTTACTTTTCTCTTTGCAGGTCTTCATGCCTTGCGGAGAGTCTTGAAGAAACAGCCTAACCTCCCTGACAGCAAGATGGCTGGATTGGTGAAGATTACTCTGAAAGATTTCTTGCAGGGAATGAATGACATCAGACCCAGTGCCATGAGGGAGGTAGCAGTCGATGTCCCAAATGTAAGTCATTTGACTCTCATGCTAGCCACACTGTTTGAATTAAACTGTGAAAGAAACTAAGATCCCAGGGAAACTACCTTCCTAAGATAACCTTTAAAAACATTTTTTAATCAAAAATTTTATGGAGATAATTGTAGTTTCAGTACAGTTCTAAAAAATACTTCAGGGAACTCCTGTGTAGCCTTTATCCAGTTTCCCTCAATGGTAGCATCTTGCAAACTGAAGTACAATATCATAAGCAGGATATTAATAGAATCATCGATCTTTTTCAGATTTGCTCAGTGTTTCTTCTACTCATTTATGTGTATGTGTGTGTGTTTAGTTCTGTGCAGTTTTATTACATGTGAAGGTTTGTGTGTTTATCTCCAGAATCTAGATATTGGGGAGTTCTGCCACCACAAGGATCCCTTGCTTTGTCTTTTCATAATCATAACCACCTTGTTCCTGCATCCATTTCTAAAATTCTGTCATTTCACAAATGTTATATAAATGGAATTATACAGTATGTAACTGTTTGGGATCAGTTTTTTTCACTTAGTATAATTCCCTGGAGATTCATTCAAGTTGTTATATATCAATAGTTTGTTACTTTTTTGTGCTGAGTATTGTTCCATGATACATGTGTACAGTACTTTGTTTAACCATTCACCAGTTGAAGTGCATCTGGGTTGTTTCCAGTTTAGGGCTATATGAATAAAGCTGCTGTGAACATTTTTCTACAGGTATTGTGTAAATGTAAGTTTTCATTTTTCTGGAACAAATCCCCAACAGTACAGTTACTGGGTTGTATAATAATTCCATGTTTACTTTTATAAGAAAATGTCAACTAGGCTAATTTTATAACAACAAAAATATCTTCTAGTTATGATATTTTCTACTAATGATGCTTGGTATTTCTTTGGGTTTCTTTACATATGCTTCAGCATTGACCATTTCTGCAATCTTTCAGTCAGATCACCACAAGGGCAATAGAAGTTACTTCCTATTGTATGAACCACCTGTTACGTTATTCATGACACACATGGGCCTGATATTTGCGGGAGAAATGGCCTTATAGTTTTCTTTGAATGTACTAATATTTTAAGAAAATACTAAAACAAGTTTGGCAGTGTCTTCTGTATTATAATATGGCAATGTGTATTTAGTTTGAAGTATCAAAAGCAGGCTATGATTTAAACTTATTTTACCATGGACCATGTGGAGCAGAGACTTTCTGCATTTTACAGTGTAGACTGCAAAAAATGACCGCACTTCCCATCACTGTGTTTGCCCATTTGTATTGCACCCCGAAGTTTCTGCTGTAAAGACTAGGGAGTCAAGTTTTCTGTCCTTGTATCTGCACTTGGCAGTGTAACTTGTTTGGCCAGGAGACTATTAGCAGCCATAATACAGGCAGGCTTGGAAGTGCATAGGGCTTGTCTTTACTCGCTGATCTTTGACCTTGCATTTACTTTCTTAAATCTGTAGTAACTTCCTGGAGGATGAGAGACTCTGTGGAGCAGAAATGAAATATCCTTATTCCAGTCGAGATCCCCTCATTTTAGTCATCACCAATTATTAGACATGTGCTGCCATTGCTAGACTATTGTACCCCAATGGAAGTTTGCCCCAACCAGAAGAAACCACCCAGTTAACACTCAGAATTGTCAAAAATAATTAATGTTTTGAGCCTCTAAATTTTATGGTAGTTAGCAAAGGCTAAGTGAAGCAGGCACTTGTTAGATTTTTATAGAACACACATGTTTTATAAATTCAGGCTGGGAAATGGTACCTTGGAGATAAGAACATTCCTACGGACTAGCTGCTATTAGGTTGATGCAAAAGTAATTGCGGTTTTTGTATTGGTGAACTTTGCTGTTTGTTATTGGAATACATTCTTTAAATGTGGTTATGTTATACATCATTTTAATGAAGATTTCTTGCTTTATTTTTTTTTGCTAATGAGTTGTTACTTGCTGTTTATTTCATATTTATTTTAGACTATGGAAATGATGTTAGAAAGAAAACAAATTCCTGCAATTCTCTTATTTGAGCGTAACATGGGTCGTAAAATAGCAGAAACAACTCGCATCATCAGCAGTGCATTTGGCCTAGGAATTGGTAATGAACGTACAGTGCAGCAGTGGTTCAAGAAAATTTGCAAAGGAGACAAGAGCCTTGAAAATGAGGAGCATAGTGGTCAGCCATCAGGAATGACAATGACCAAGTGAGAACCACCATCAAAGCTGATTCTCTTACAGCTATGTAGGAAGTTGCCAAATAACTCAGCATTGTCCATTCTACAGTTGTTTGGCATTTCAAGCAAATTGGAAAGGTGAAAAAGTTCGATAAGTGGTTGCCTCATGAGCTGACTGAAAGTCAAAGAGATTGTTGTTTTGAAGTGTCATCTACTTTTATTCTACGCAGCAACAACAATGAACCATTTCTCAATTGGATTGTGACGTGCAATGAAAAGTAGATTTTATATGATAGCCAGCAATGACCAGCTCAGTGGTTGGACCAAGAAGAAGCTCCAAAGCCAAACTTGCACCTAAGAAAGGTCATGGTTACCATTTGGTGGTCTGCTGCCCGTTTGATTGACTACAGCTTTCTGAACCCTAGTGAAACCATTACACTTGAGAAATATTCTCACCAAATGGATGATATAAGCCAAAAGCTGCAACGCCTGCAGCCAGCATTGGTCAACAGAAAGGGTGCAATTCTTTTCCACTACAATGCCTGACTGCATGTCAGAGAACCAATGCTTCAAAAATTGAATGAATTGTCCTACAAAGTTTTGCCTACTCCGTCATATATTCACCTGCCCTCTCATGAACTGACTTCAAGCATCTCTGCAACTTTTTGCAGGGGAAATGTTTTCCAAGAGTTCATTGAATCTCAAAACATGGAGTTTTACACTAAAATAATAAACAACAGTGTATTTCTCATTGGCAAAAATGTGTTGATGGTAATGGTTCCTATTTTGATTAATGGAGATGTATTTGAGCTTAGTTATAAATGATGTTAATATTCATGGTCTGAAACCGCAATTACGTTTGCACCAACCAATAGTTTAGGCTGCCTAATGTGATTGTGAATTCTTTTTGAAACATTTTCAGATTTATTACTGAAAGCACAACTTTGGGGTTTGTTTTCAGAAGCTCCATAGAACATACTAATTGAGTATGAATAATTTGAGTTGTAGAATAAGAATAATTGATGTTGAGTTAGAAGCATTTCATTTCTTTGGAACTTATGGTCAAAGTTTGGGGACATTGATTGATATGAATGCTTTTGTTTGCAGTATTTATATTTTATTGGTTACCATTGCATAATCTGTCAGGTAGATGCCTAATTATCAAACGCCACATGTGAAAGTTTCAGGAGATAGGGTTATAACCAACTATACCATCCCAAGACATTTTAGTGATTAAAAAAGTTTAGAAACTAAAGAAACATGTAGTAGGCTTTTGTTTCATGTTTCATGTAGGCTTTTGGAGAAGGCATTGGCACCCCACTCCAGTACTCTTGCCTGGAAAATCCCATGGACGGAGGAGCCTGGTAGGCTGCAGTCCATGGGGTCGCTAAGAGTTGGACATGACTGAGCAACTTCCCTTTCACTTTTCACTTTTATGCATTGGAGAAGGAAATGGCAACCCACTCCAGTGTTCTTGCCTGGAGAATCCCAGGGACAGGGGAGCCTGGTGGGCTTCCATCTATGGGGTTGCGCAGAGTCGGACACGACTGAAGTGACTTAGCAGCAGCAGCAGTAGACTTTTAAACTTAGTTACTGCCAGTGGAGAATGTTTAAACAGTGGCTGTCCACTCTTAGAAATGCTGAACTGATTTATTCATCACAGGAACTAGTTCTACAACTGCAGTTTTAATTGCTCTAATGTAAGATTTTTTCCCTTTATTTTCTTTTGATACAGTATTTACAGTCCATGGATTTGTGCCATTTTCCATTTGGCATTTTATTATTTGGCCTAGGGCCATGGTGTACTATGATGTTACTCATGGGCTCCAGAGTGATTAGCCTTGGTCAGAGTAGGTTGTTACATTGCTTTTCATGCTCACTTCAAATTGTAAAAGTTTTCCTGAGAAGTCAATATTTCTATAACTGGATTCCTAAACTTCACTCTTCTGATTTCTGACTATTACACCAACAAAAATATCTACAAGTTATTTCTTCAGAACCTGTTTTAAGTAGCTCATTAACTGCAAACTTTTTTTAAATAGTAAATTGAGCATTCAGCATCTTTTGAGAAAATATTTTAGTGTGTGAAATTAAACCTTCTAAATCACACTTGCTAAAGTTTGAAAGAAATGTCTTAAGGTGGGAATGTTGCCAGTTATAATGCATTATTAATTTCAGGAGAGCACAAGTGTTAGCCACTTACTTTAATGTTTCCTTTTTTTGGCTATTCTGAGTTGATGACTATAGCAATTGATGTATTAAAAGTCAAATATATTTTACATTTAATTGATGATAAATGTCAAGTATATTTCTTTACTGGGGGATTCTTAGAATCTTTGAATATTGCTAATATGCATTGTGAGATTTCAGTTTTTCACACAGAGATAACTGTTAATATTGTATTATAGTTCCAATAGATTTTTTAGAAATTTATAGATACTTTTTTGTGCATAGATTCTTCACCATCTGAGCCACCAGGGAGGAAGCCCTCTAACATAGTTAATATAAAATATAATATTTACGTTCTGCTTTTTTCACCCAAAGTTATATGATAAACATTTTACTCTAAACTTCTTTACAAACATCTTTTTTGTTGACAGCTTAATAAACTATGTTGATAAACTTTGTTTTATTTTTCTTTCATTCTCAAATATTAAGGGTTTTTTCTGTTTTTTTTTCTCTTGTTTATAAGCATATTAGTCCATTTTTGATTCCCAGAAGTGGAATTACCAGACTTAAATACATGATTTTTAAAGTGTGTGACGAATATCATTAAGTTCTTTTTTTTTCCCCAGAATGTTCTGATTTTTAATTATGTAATACATATGTAAAATTATGAAGCGCTTAAGGAAAGTCTCATTTTCACTCTAGTTCTTTTCTTTTTTTTTACTTTCCACTAGTCTGTTTTTTGACTGAAAAGTTCTTGGCAAGGAATAATACTGGATAAGTTTTAGAATAGAGATTTTAAAAAGAGAGTGAAAAATATCTGTTAGTTGTATATCTTCTCCTTCCTATAAAACTGTTAAAGTTTTAGATACAGGGTATACGTGGATGGTTTTTTAATGGATTTTAAGTTCCATAAAAGCAGAGGGTCTTACTTTTATTTTTATCCTTAGTATTAATATTTAGCATCGGACTAGCACATAATGGATGTCCAATCAGTATTTGTTGAATAAATGAGTGAATAATTATAATTTTCATGAAAAAAATATTACATGGTCAATTTCATTCAGATATTTGAAGAATGTTTGCAAAACAGTATCTAATCCTTCTTCTGTACCAGGGTGTAATATAGGCCAATATTACCCTCATGTAGCGTTCTTCATATTTTTCATGTTTTATAAAGCAGCTAATTTCTTTAGTGAATTATAGCCATATTGTTAGTGAATGAAACACTTTTGGAATACAGATGCCTATAATAGTGCTAAGCCTGTCCACTCTGGAAGGATATACAGTAATCCTATATATTTAATGCAGAGAATGTTGCTTTCTTGATCTATCATTAAAAATTCTTACTTTATTAAGGTAAACAAAACAGTACTTTTAAAGAGTATTTATATTAATACATTACTGTTGTAGTAAGTCATTGTGTATACATTATAGCAGTCATCACCAATAAGTGGTATTCTTAATGAAATATATGCAGGTTAGTTCTATCATTTATGTAATTCATATGTGTATCTTATGAATAAGATATACTCCCCTTCCTCCTGCTTTATCTTACGTAGTTTAGGTTATCCCTTATTATTTATAAATAATCTGTCTGTATACTTCTGATATTACCTTTGGATTGCAGTTTTCAGAATTTGGACCTTTGGTTGAAAATAAGCCAAACGCCAGTTAAAAATAGGACCCTACTCTGGTGTGAACCCACTTTTGTAAAGTGAACTGCAACAGAGCATCAATACTAACTGTATAGCCCCAAACCCATTTACAGTCTTTAATCCAGGTTAAATATAGAGGTAGTTGGTTGTCAAATTGAGTGTCTGCCAAATGTCATTAGTTAAATAAACATTCCTCAGTTACAGGCTTCCCTGATAGCTCAGTTGGTAAAGAATCTGGCTGCAATGCAGAAGATCCTGGTTCAGTTCCTGGGTTGGGAAGATCCGCCTGGAGAAAGGATAGGCTACCCACTCTAGTATTCTTGGGGTTCCCTGGTGGCTCAGCTGGTAAAGAATCCGCCCGCAATGTGGGAGCCCTGGGTTGGGAAGATCCCCTGGAGAAGGGAAAGGCTACCCACTCTAGTATTATGGTCTGGAGAATTCCATTGACTGTTTAGTCCATGGGGTCACAAAGAGTTGGACACAACTGAGTGACTTTCACAGTTACCCATGTTTTAAAAACTAGTGGACTTCTTTATTATATGAATAATCAAAAGGTTGTTTACTAATTACATATTCAAATGTTGCTGCTGTATTTTTCATTTGATGCTTTTTTCAAGATGAGACTAGAACATCAGAATGTGACAAGTGAATTGATTTCCTGGGATGAGCTCATGAGCATTATTCTCCTGTTGCAGAGATTGAATTAAATAGTTTAATTGTCTATATTTACATTTTATTCTTCTTTTATCCTCAGGATAATTAGAAGGAATTTGATTTTCTTCTTTTTAAAACAGTACTGTATTCTGTAATTTTTATTTCTTACAAACACAAAAGATTGAGAGTTTCTATGATGCTTTACTAAATAAATAGCACATTGCTTTCTTTTGGAATAGATAGTACAACCTGTGGACACTGTATTAACTCCATATTGGTTCTTGGCAGGGCTTTGGAATTTGGTTTCTTTTGATTTTGCTTCTTGTTGTCTAGACAGAAGAGGGTCTTCATCACTTCCAAGATCCTAGTCTTCCCTGCCGACTTCTCTTGTGCATTTTTATAGATTTAAGTAATAACAATTGAATGGGAAAACACATTTAAGAGAGTCGATTACTTTTAACTAGGAAATACTCTGTGCCAAAGTCACAATTGTAGCTTTAACATTATTAGCTACTGTAGAAGTTCAGCTCTTTCATTCCACTTTTCTTTTTCTACTGTACTTTTCTCAGGGTTCTATAGGGAAAGAAATGTGTGGAAGGATCACTAATTTCCATTCTCAGCTCTGATCCCAGTTAACATTGATGAAATTGAACATTTTTCTGTTCAGTTTGTAGAGAACTCTTAATTTGTAGTTTCTGATAGGTGTCTCCTTATAAATAATGTTAAGGTTGTCCTAGAAGGATATGCCACACTTGTATATATAGTTGATCAGTACTCAATATAATAAGCACAGCTCATTTTGTTGTGTGGCACTTTATTGTGATTCATGGATACTTTGTTTTTTCTAATTGAAGGTTTGTGGCAACTCTGGCCAGCAAATCTACTGGAGCCATTTTTCTAACAGCATGTTGTCTTACTTTATGTCTCTATTACATTTTGGTACTTATTGCTGCATTTCAGACTTTTTCATCATTATTATATTTTTAGGGTGAGCTTTGATCAATGACATTTGATGCTACTATTGTATCAAATAATTATTTTAGGGTCCACAAAATGCCCCCATATAAGATGATGAACTTAGCTGATAATTGTTGTTGTGTGTGTTCTGACTACTTTAATGGACTAGCCGTTTGCCTATCTTGTTGGCTTCTTTATTTTCTGAGACACAACAGTATTAAATTTATGCCAATTAATAACCTACAGTGGCCTCTGAGTATTCAAGTGAAAGGAAGAGTCACATCTCTCACTTTCAGTCAAAAGCTAGAAATGATTAAGCTTAGTGAGGAAGGCATGTCAAAACCCAAGATAAGCCACTAAAAAAGCTAGGGCCCATTTGCTGTATGATACAGGGAACTCAACCCAGTGCTCTGTGACAACCTACGGGGTGGGATGGGGTGGGAGGTGGGAAGGAAGTTCAAGAGGTAGGGGACATGTATACCTGTGGCTGATTTGTATACATGTATGGCAGAAACCAATACAACATTGTAAAGCAATTATCCTCCAATTAAAAATAATTTTGTTTTTAAAGCTAAAGCTCTTGTGCTAGACAGTTAGCCAAGTTGTGAATGCAAAGGAAAAGTTCTTGAGGGGGGGTTAAGTGCTACTCCAGGGAACACATGAATGATACAGAAAGTTTGCATGATCTGGATAGACAAACCAACTACAGTATTCCCTTAAGCCAAAGCTTAATCCAGAGCAAGGTCCTAACTCTCTTCAGTTCTGTTAAGGGTGGGATAAGTGAGGATGCTGCAGAAGAAAAGTTTGAAGCTAGCAGTTGTTGATTCGTGATGTATAAGGGAAGAAACCATCTCAATAACATAAAAGTATAAGATGAAACAGCAGATGCTGATGTAAATGATGCAACAAGTTATCCAGAAGATCTCGCTAAGAAAATTTAATGAAGGTGGCTACATAAACAATGAAACAGGTTTTTCTTTGTAGACAAAACAGCCTTATATTGGAAGAAGATGTCATCTAAGACTCTTAATAGCTGGACAGGAAATGTCATTCAGTGCCTGGCTTTAAAGTTTTAAAGGACAGGCTGACTCTCTTGTTAGTGGCTAATGCAGCTAATGATTTTACGTTGAAGCCAGTGCTGAGTTCAGTTCAGTTCAGTTGCTCAGTCGTGTCCGACTCTGCGACCCCATGAATCGCAGCATGCCAGGCCTCCCTGTCCATCACCATCTCCTGGAGTTCACCCAAACCCACGTCCATGGAGTCGGTGATGCCATCCAGCCATCTCATCCTCTGTCGTCCCCTTCTCCTCCTGCCCCCAATCCCTCTCAGCATCAGAGTCCTTTCCAATGAGTCAACTCTTCGCATGAGATGGACAAAGTACTGGAGTTTCAGCTTTAGCATAATTCCTTCCACAGAACTGATCTCCTTTAGAATGGACTGGTTGGATCTCCTTGCAGTCCAAGGGACTCTCAAGAGTCTTCTCCAACACCACAGTTCAAAAGCATCAATTCTGCGGCACTCAGCTTTCTTCACAGTCCAACTCTCACATCCATACATGACTACTGGAAAAACCATAGCCTTGTCTAGATGGGCCTTTGTTGGCAAAGTAATGTCTCTGCTTTTGAATATGCTATCTAGGTTGGTCATAACTTTTCTTCCAAGGAGTAAGTGTCTTTTAATTTCATGACTGCAGTCACCATCTGCAGTGATTTTGGAGCCCCCCAAAATAGTCTGACACTGTTTCCACTGTTTCCCCATCTATTTGCCATGAAGTGATGGGACCAAATGCCATGATCTTCGTTTTCTGAATGTTGAGCTTTAAGCCGACTTTTTCACTCTTCACTTTCACTTTCCTCAAGAGGCTTTTGAGTTCCTCTTCACTTTCTGCCATAAGGGTGGTGTCATCTGCATATCTGAGGTTATTGATATTTCTCCCAGCAATCTTGATTCCAGCTTGTGCTTCCTCCAGCCCAGTGTTTCTCATGATGTACTCTGCATAGAAGTTAAATAAGCAGAGTGACAATATACAGCCTTGACATACTCCTTTTCCTATTTGGAACCAGTCTGTTGTTCCATGTCCAATTCTAACTGTTGGTTCCTGACCTACATATAGGTTTCTCAAGAGGCAGGTCAGGTGGTCTGGTATTCCCATCTCTTGAAGAATTTTCCACAGTTTATTGTGATCCACATAGTCAAAGGCTTTGGCATAGTCAATAAAGCAGTGCCGATTTACCATTCTAAAAATCCTAGGATTCATAACAGTGATGCTAAATCTGCTCTGCCTGTGCTCTGTAAATGAACAACAAAGCCCGGATGGCAGTACATTTGTTTACAACATGGATTTCTGAATATTTTAAGCCCACTATTGAGAACTAAAACTCAGGAAAAAAAAAGATTCCTTTCAAAATCTTACTGTTCATTGACAATGCACCTCTTCATCCACGAGGTGTGATGGAGATAACAAGATCTATATTGTTTTCATGCCTGCTAACAACATCCATTCTGCAGCCCATGATTCAAGGTGTTATTTTGACTTTGAAGTGTTATTATTTAAGAAATTCATTTTGTAAGGGTATAGATAATGATCCCTTTGATGAATCTGGGCAAAGTTAATTGAAAAGCGTATAAAAAGGATTCACCATTCTAGATGTGGGTATTCCATTAAAAACATTCATGATTCACAGAAAAAGGTCAAAATACCACCATTCCCATCATCAAAATACCACAGGAGTTTGGAAGAAAGTGAAAGAAAGAAAGTGAAAGTGAAGTCACTCAGTCATGTCCAACTCTTTGTGACCCTGTGGACTGTAGCCTACCAAGCTCCTCTGTCCATGGGATTCTCCAGGCAAGAATACTGGAGTGGGTTGCCATTTCCTTCTCCAGGGGATCTTCCTGACCCAGGAATCGAACCAAGGTTTCCCGCATTGGAGGCAGATGCTTTAACCTCTGAGCCACCAGGGAAGCCCTTGATTCCAACACTTGTGGATGACTTTGAGCTATTCAAGACTTCAGTGGAGGAAGTGACTGCAGCTATGGCAGAAATAGCAAGAGAACTGGAATTCGAAGTGGAGCCTTAAGATGTGACTGAATTGCTGCAATCTCATGATAAAACTTGAATGAATGAGGAATTGCTTCTTATGGATGAGCAAAAAAAATGGTTCCTTAAGATGGAATTGACCCCTAGTGAAGGTGCTATGAAGATTGTTGAAAGGTCAACAAAGAATTTAGAACATTACCTAAACTTAGTTGATAAAGCAGTGGCAGAGTTTGAGAAGATTGACTCCAGTTTTGAAGTTCTACTGTAGTTAAAAATGTAAACAAACATTGCATACTACAGAGAATTTGTTTGTGAAAGGAAGAGTTGATTGATGTGACACAGTTCACTTTTGTCTTAAGGAATTGCCGTAGCAACCCCAGCCTTCAGCAACCACCACCCTGGTCTGTCAGCAGTCATCAGCATCAAGGCAGGACTCTTCCCAACAGCAAAAGATTATGACTCACAGAGTGCTCAGATGATGATTAACGTTTTTTAGCAATAAAGTAATTTTTAGTTAAGGTATGTACATTTTTTTTAGGCATAATACTATTGTACTCTCAATGGACTACAATATAGTATACACATAATTTTCATACATACTGGGAAACAAAAAAATCTGTGTAAATCACTCTATTGCTGTATTCACTTTATTGAAGTGGTCTTGAACCAAACAAACCTACGTTATCTCTGAGGAATGCCTATAAATACTTGATGTGTTGTGCTTAGTATTAGTCGCTCAGTTGTGGCCAACTCTTTGCAACCCCATGGACTGTAGCCCACCAGGCTCCTCTGTCTATAGGAATTCTCCAGGCAATAATACTGGAGTGGGTTGCCATGCCTCCTCCAGGTGAAGTGAAGTGCAAGTCAGTCAGTCGTGTCAGACTTTGCAACCCCATGGACTATATATATATGTATATATTTGTATATGCTGCTGCTGCTAAGTAACTCCAGTCATGTCTAACTCTGTGCAACCCCATAGACAGCAGCCCACTAGACTCCTCTGTCCTTGGGATTCTTCAGGCAAGAACACTGGAGTGGGTTGCCATTTCCTTCTCCAATGCATGAAAGTGAAAAGTAAAAGTGAAGTCGCTCAGTCGTGCCTGAGTCTTAGCGACCCCATGGACTGCAGCCTACCAGGCTCCTTCATCCATGGGATTTTCCAGGCAAGTGTACTGGAGTGGGTTGCCATTGCCTTCTCTGTGATATATATATATATAGTCCCTGAAATTCTCCTGGCCAGAATATTGGAGTGAGTAGCCTTTGTCTTCTCCAGGGGATCTTCCCAACGCAGAGATCAAACCCAGGTCTCCTGCACTGTGGACTGATTCTTTACCAGCTGAGCCACCAGGGAAGCCCAAGAATACTGAAGTGGGTAGTCTATCCCTTCTCCAGCGAATCTTCCCATCCCAGGAATTGAACCAGGGATCTTCCCAATCCAGGGATTAACCCAGGTCTCCCTTATTGCATGCTAATTCTTTACCACCTGAGCCCCCAGGGAAGACCAAATACTTGAGTGTTTGCTAAAAGCAGTTTTTCATTTACTGTAAAGGAAATCATTGGTAGGGTTAATGTAGTTCTTTTGTGGTACCACTTTTTCACTTCACCTTATACAGATATGGAGCAATTACACAGTCATCTGATCTTGCCCTTTTAGTTCATCCGTCCCAACTGTCTTAAAAGACATTAGCATAACTATCTATTGATAATCTCTAAAATGAAGTCTAAGCTCTTTAGCTTATTTGTAACCTAAGTCGTGCCTTCTTCACTTTCATCTTACATTGTTCTATTCAACCATTTTGTACTTTTGCACATTGTCCTTTGCCTGAAAAATTTCTGACCTCTGTTACTAAAGATCTTGTAATTTGATTCCTAATACACACATGCAAATCTTATACATATATGGCTTGTGGTTCTTTTGTCTTATTCATCTTTATATCCCCTCTGGCAAATAGTACCAACTAAATTTTGTTGAATAACTGAATATTTTGTGAAGCGTTTTGGCTCATAGTGTTTCTTATTTTTCAGAAATATTTATTTTTCCTTTTTGTATACAAATACATGTAAATATACTTGGTAACAGCTTTATTGAGATATACTTCATGTATGAATCATTCACTTATTTAAAGGGTACAGTTAGTGTGGTGTGCTCAGAGCAGGAGGCCTGAAGAAATGGCTTACTGTTTACAACACACCCAACAGGAATCTGGGTTCATTGTGACAGGAGACACAAAATATGTGGCCTTTCCGTGAATAAGTACCCAACACATGTCCCCCTGCACCTCCATGTGGCTTCTGGGCAGGACCAGTGAGACAGGGCTCAATATTGGAAGAAAAAGTATAGTATTTAGTGGAGAAGCTTGCTACCTAGAGTTTGCCCAGTCCACACGTGGGTGGGCCATGATTAGTCTTATAAAGGCTTTGAACCTCTCTTTTCAAGGAGAAATTAAAAAAGAAAAAGAGATATTAACTATATGCCATTCTGGAAAAGGCAAAACTTTGGAGACGACAAAAAGATCAGTGGTTGTCAGGAGTTTGTGGAGACATGAATATACAGGGTACAGAAGTTTTTATGAGCAGTGGAAATACTTTGAATGACTTTATAATGATGGATACATGTCATTATGTGTGTGTGCTAAATTGCTTCAGTTGTCCAACTCTTGGCGACCCCATGGACTATAGCTCACCAGGCTCCTCTGTCCATGGGATTCTTCAGGTGAAATACTGGAGTGGGTTGCCATGCCCTTCTCCAGGGGATCTTCCTGACCCAGGGATCAAACCCATGTCTCTTCAGCCTCCTGCCTTGGCAGCTGGGTCCTTTACCACTAGCACAACCTGGGAAGCCCATATGTCATTATACTTTTGTCTAAATACATAGAACGTGCAACGCTATTCTCATATAAGTGAACTCTGAGTGCACTGAGGACCTTGGTGATTATGAAGTGTCAATGCAGTTCATCCTTGGTTTAAAAAAAAAAAAAGTACCACTTTTGATAATGGTTATGCCTGTGAGGGAGCGGGTATATGGGAAATTTCTGTACCTTGTCAATTTTTTTGTAAACCTAAAAGTGCTTTAAAAAAAAGTCCCCCCCCCCCCGCCACTGTCCAAATTACACTCACTGTAGACATTTTTGGCAGAACTTTCATTTCACTTTAATATATGTATACATATTATACATGTGTGTGTGTTTGTTGGATTGTGGTGTAAAATCTATGTTTTAGATCCGAAAAGTTTGCAGGCCACTGTAGTTATTTATTTTGGCAAATAAAAACAAATTCACCTCAAAAAAAGGGTACAATTTAAAAAAGGGGTCTAGTATATGCAAATAGTTGTACAGCCATAATTACATTAATTTTAGAACATTTTCATCATCCCAGAAGGAAACCCTGTACACTTTTTCCATCATCTCCCAACCTGTCCATTCCCTCAGCCTTAGGCAAGCACTTACCAATTTTATGTCTCTAGATTTGCTGTTTCTAGACATTCCATGTAAATTATATCAGAAAATATGTGGTTCTTTGTGGCTGACTTCTTTCATTTAACAAAATTTTCAAGGTTCATCTGTGTTGTGTCATGTATCACTACTTTATTCCATCTTACTGCCAAATAACATTCTATTGCATGGATGTAACACATTTGATTTATCCATTCCTTAGTTGATAGACATTTGGATTGTGTCTACATTACATTCAAACATTCATGTACAAATTTTTATGTGAATTTCTGTTTCCTTTTTTTTTTACTTAATTGGTGGATAATTACTTTATAATATCATGATGCTTTTTGCCATACATCAACATGTATGGCCACACATATATATGTGTCCTCCCTATCCTGAATCCCTCTCCTACTTCCCTCTGCACCCTGTCCCTCTGGGTTGTCCCAGAGCACTGGCTTTGGATGCCTTGCTTCATGCATTGAACTCACTGGTCATCTGTTTTACATATTGTAGTGTACATATTTGTTTCAATGCTATTCTCTCAAATCACCCACCCTCTCCTTCTCCCGTGGAGTCCAAAAGTCTGTTCTTTAACATCTGTGTCTCTTTTGCTGCCCTGCATGTAAGATCATTGGTACCATTTTTATAAATTCCATATGTATGTGTTAATATACAGTATTTCTATTTCTCTATCTGACTTACTTCACTCTGTATAATAGGCTCCTGGTTCATCACCTCATTAGAACAGACTCAAATGTGTTCCTTTTCATAGCTGAGTAATATTCCATTGTTATATATATCACAACTTCCTTATCCATTCATCTACTGACAGATGTCTAGGTTGCTTCCCTGTCCTCAGTTCAGTTCAGTCGCTCAGTGTGTCTGACTCTCCGCGACCCCATGAATCGCAGCATGCCCCGCCTTCCTGTCCATCACCATCTCCCAGAGTTCACCTAAACTCATGTCCCTCGAGTCAATGATGCCATCCAGCCATCTCATCCTCTGTTGTCCCCTTCTCCTCCTGCCCCCAATCCCTCCCAGCATCAGTCTTTTCCATTGAGTCAGCTCTTCGCATCAGGTGGCCAAAGTATTGGAGTTTTTCAGCTTTAGCATCAGTCCTTCCAAAGAACACCCAGGACTGATCTCCTTGCAGTCCAAGGGACTTTCAAGAGTCTTCTCCAACACCACAGTTCAAAAGCATCTATTCTTCGGCGCTCAGCTTTCTTCACAGTCCAACTCTCGCATCCATACATGACCATAGCCTGGAAAAACCATAGCCTTGACTAGACGGACCTTTGTTGGCAAAGCTATTCTAAATAATGCTGTAATGAACATTGGGGTATATTTGTCTCTTTCAGTTCTGGTTTCCTTGGGGTGTATGCCCAGCAGTGGGATTGCTGGATCTTGGTTTCAGTTCTTTGGGGTATATATCAAAAAAGTAGTGTTATTGCTAGATCCTTGGTAACCACTTGTTTAACCTTTTGAAGAGCTGCCAAGCAGTTTTCTGAAGTGGCTGCACCATTTTACATCTTCCGCAGCAGTGTATGTTCCTACATTTGTATCTTTTTGAGTGTAGCTATCCTAGTGAGTGTGAAATGGTATCTCATTGTGGTTTTTGATTTATATTTTCTTTGTGGCTAATGATGTTGCAAAGCTTTTTATTTGCATATTGACCATTTGTATGTGTTTTCTTTAGTGAAATGTCTATTCAGGTTTCTTGCCCTTTTAAAAATATTATTGATTTTATTAATATATGCAATTGATTTTATGATTTTGATACTGATTTTATTAAATATACAATTGAGTTGTATACACACTAGATACAAGCCCTTTATTAGATATCTGCTGTCAGGTGGCACAGTGGTAAAGAATCCACCTGCCAATGCAGGTGATACAAATTTGATCCCTGGTCCAGACGATCCAGAAGAAATGGCAACCCATTTCTGTCTTCTTGACTGAAAAACCCCGTGGACAAAGAGCTTGATGGGCTACAATTCATAATGTCTCAGAGAGTCAGACACAAATGAGCACTCACTCGTCAGATATATGTGATTTGCAAATATTTTCTCCCATTCAGTGAGATACCTCTTTTCTTGATAATGTTCTTTGCAGCATAAAAGGTTTTAATTTTGAGAGAATCTAGTCTCTCTTTTTTCTTTTGTTGTGTGTAGTTTTGATACCATGTTTGAGAAAGTATTGCCAAATTGAAGGTCAGGAAGATTTACCATATATTCTATTTTGAGAGCTTATACTTTTAGCATGCACATTTAGGTCTTTGGTTAATTTTTTTTTTCCCCTGAGTATGGTTAACTCTGCTCCTTTACATCTAACCATGCTGCTGCTGCTAAGTCACTTCAGTCATGTCCGACTCTGTGCAACCCCATAGACGGCAGCCCACCAGGCTCCCCGTCCCTGGGATTCTCCAGGCAAGAACACTGGAGTGTGTTGCCATTTCCTTCTCCAGTGCATGAAAGTGAAAAGTGAAAGTGAAGTCGCTCAGTTGTGTCTGACTCTTAGTGACCCCAAGGACTGCACCCTACCAAGCTCCTCTATCCACGGGATTTTCCAGGCAAGAGTACTGGAGTGGGCTGACATGTAACCCATAGGACTATAGAAACTCCAACTATAGCTTGGAGTTATAACCATATGTGGAAAAAGATTTGTTGTGTTTTTTTAAACTGCAGTAAAATGTGCATAACATGAATTTTACCATTTTCACCAGTCTAAAGTGTATAATTTTGTGACATTAAGTATATTCCCATTGCTGTGCACTCATCACCACCATTCGTCTTTAGAACACTTCCTCTTCCTGCACAGAAGCTCTGTACCCATTGGAGAGTAACTCTTTGTTTCCTCCTTCACTATTAAGTATGATGTTGGCCTTGTTTTTTTTTTTTCTTTTAAAGACGTCCTTTACTAAGTTCTTTTGCATTCCTAGTTTGCTGAGAGGTGTTTTTTTTTTAAAGTCGTGAATGGATGTTGAATTCTCTTGAATGCTTTTTCTGTTTCTATTGAAATGCTCATATGGTTTTTCTTAGTCTGTCGATACAACAAATTACATTTTTTTCACATTGAATTGTTCTTATATTCCTGGATGAACTCCACTCTGCTGTGATATAGTATCCTTTTTATATATTACTGGATTCTATTTGCTAACATTTTGTTGAGAATTTTTGCATATATCTTCATGGGAGATATTGGTGTGTAATTTTCTTATAATATTTTTGTCTGATTTTGGTATTAGGATAATGCTGGCATTGTAGTGAGTTGGAAATGTTCTCTACTCACTTATTTGTTGGAAGAAAGTATGTAGAATTAGTATTGTTTCTCCCTCAAATGGTCTCTATTGAAACCATTTGGTCCTATTATTTTCTTTATTTGGAAGGATTAAGTTATATATATTTTGGAGAATGCAATGGCACCCCACTCCAGTACTCTTGCCTGGAAAATCCCATGGATGGAGGAGCCTGGTAGGCTGTAGTCCATGGGGTCGCTAAGAGTTGGACACAACTGAGCGACTTCCCTTTCACTTTTCACTTTCATGCATTGGAGAAGGAAATGGCAGCCCACTCCAGTGTTCTTGCCTGGAGAATCCCAGGGACGGGGAAGCCTGGTGGGGCTTCCGACTATGGGGTTGCACAGAGTCGGACACAACTGAAGCGACTTAGCAGCAGCAGCAGCAGCAAGTTATATTTAATTTTTTAGTAAACGTAAGATTATTCAGGTTATCTGTTTTTTATCTTAAGTTTTGATAGTTTGTATCTTTAAAAATAATTGGTTGATTTTGCCTTAATTTTCTGATTCATGGACATATAGTTGTTTATAGTCTTCCTTATTATCTCTTAACTGTCGGTGGGATCAGTAGTGATATTTTGTCTTTCATTTCTGATACTGGTAATTTATGTCTTCTCTTTTTTTTCACAATCAGTCTGCCTGGAGGTCTGGCAGTTTTATTGAATTTTTTTCCCAATCACCAGCTTTTTGTTTTATTTTTCTGATTTTGATTTCATTCATTTCTGTACTCATCTTTATTAGTTTCTTTTCCATCTCCATTAGGCTTGATTTGCTCTTCTTCCTTTAGTTTAACGTGGGAGCTGTGGTTAATGAACTTACTTCTGTCTCTTCTAGGTCAGTGTTAAATGCTGTAAATGATCATTAGGCATTGTTTTAGCTGCATCCCTCATATTTGATATGTTGTACTTTCATTTCCATTAGTTTAAAATATTTTTTATTTCCCTTAAAACATCTTTAACTTAATATGATCTACTTTTAAGTGAAAATGTATCACATGTATAGTGCAAGAATCTTAAAACAGTCTACTTGTGTTGTTCCCCTCCTGGCCTTTGTGCTGTTGTCATATGTTTTACTTTGAGTTCAGTTCAGTCTCTTAGCCAAGTCTGACTCTTTGCAGCCTCATGGACTGCAGCATGCCAGGCCTTCCTCTGTCCATCACCGACTCCTGGAATTTACTCAAACTCATGTCTATTGGGTCGGTGATGTCATCCAACCATCTTATCGTCTGTCGTCCCCTTCTCCTCCTACCTTCACACTTTCCCAGCATCAGGGTCTTTTCAAATGAGTCAGCTCTTCACATCAGGTGGCCAAAGTATTAGAGTTTCAGCTTCAGCATCCGTCCTTCCAGTGAATATTCAGGACTGATTTCCTTTAGAATGGACTGGTTGGATCTCCTTCTCTTCAAGGGACTCTCAAGACCCAAAACCACAGTTCAAAAGCATCTATTCTTCGGTGCTCAGCTTTCTTTATAGTCCATCTCTCACATCCATATATGACTGCTTGAAAAAGCATAGCTTTGACGAGATGGACTTTTGTTGGCAAAGTGATATCTCTGCTTTTTAATATGCTGTCTAGGTTGATCATAGCTCTTCTTCCAAGAAGCAAGCATCATTTAATTTCATTGCCTCAGTTACCATCTGCAGTGATTTTGGAGCCCCCCAAAATAAAGTCTCTCACTGTTTCCCCATCTCTTTGCCATGAAGCGATAGGACCAGATGCCATGATCTTAGTTTTCTGAATGTTGAGTTTTAAGCCAACTTTTTCACTCTCCTCTTTCACTTTCATCAAGAGGCTCTTTAGTTCCTCACTTTCGGCCATAAGTGTGGTATCATCTGCTTATCTGAGGTTATTGATATATCTCCTGGCAGTCTTGGTTCCAGCTTGTGCTTCATCCAATCCAGCATTTCTCATGATATACTCTGCATATAAGTTAAATAAGCAGGGTGACAATATACACCCTTGACGTACTCCTTTCCCGATTTGGAACCAGTCTGTTGTTCCATTTCCAGTTCTAACTGTTGCCTCTTGAGCTGCATACAGTATTCTCTAGAAGCAGATCAGGTGGTCTGGTATTCCCACCTCTTGTAGGATTTTCCACAGTTTGTTTTGATCTGCACAGTCAAAGGCTTTGGCATAGTCAATAAAGCAGAAATAGATGTTTTTCTGGAACTCTCGTGCTTTTTCAATGATCCAACAGATGTTGGCAGTTTGATCTCTGGTTTGTTTGTCTTTTCTAAAACCAGCTTGAACATCTTGAAGTTCACGGTTCACATACTGTTGAAGCCTGGCTTGGAGAATTTTGAGTATTACGTTGCTAGTGTGTGAGATGAGTGCAATTGTGAAGTAGGTTGAGCATTCTTTGGCATTGCCTTTCTTTGGGATTGGAATGAAAATTGACCTTTTCCAGTCTTGTGGTCATTGCTGAGTTTTCCGAATTTGTTGGCATATTGAGTGCAGCACTTTTATAGCATCATCTTTTAGGATTTGAAATAACTCAGCTGTAATTCTATCACCTCCACTTGTTTTGTTTGTAGTGATGCTTCCTAAGGGCCACTTGACTTCGCATTCCAGGATGTTTGGCTCTAGGTGAGTGATCACACCATCATGATGATCTAGGTCATGAAGATCTTTTTGGTATAGTTTTTGTGTGTATTCTTGCCACCTCTTCTTCGTCTGTTAGGTCCATACCATTTCCTTGTGCTCAGCTGGTAAAGAATCTGCTTGCAGTAGGAGAGACCTGTGTTTGATCCCTCGGTTGGGAAGATACCCTGGAGGAGGGAAAGGGTACCCACTCCAGTATTTTGGCCTAGAGAATTCCATCGACTCTATAGTCCATGGGGTCACAAAGATTCGGACATGACTAAGCGACTTTCACTTTGTTTTACTTTTCATGATGTAAACCCATATTACATTGTCCTCAGTTTTGCTCTAAACAGAATATCCTTTTGAAGAGATTGAAAAAATAGTAATAAAAAATCTCTGTGTTTACACAATGTAGTTACCACTTCAACTCTCTCTAGTCTTTTGTGTAGATTCAGGTTTCCATCTGGTAACATTTTCCTTCTTCCTGTAGAGCTTACTTTAATATTTCCTGTAATGTAGGTGTGCTGGTCAAGAATTCTTTCAGGTTTTGTATTCTCAAATTCTTTTTTTTTTTTTTGCAGTACCAAAAAAGTCATTATTTTGTTTTTGTTTTAAAAAGATATTTTTATTGGAGAAAGAATTTAGATTGACATTGATACCTTCCCCTACCCCAGGTACCCCTAGTTCTTTAGTGGTTTGCTCTACTCTCTTTTTCACATTATCTTTGAAAAGAAATCTTCTGTTTCTGTTTTCTTTTTCTATGCCTAGTCTTTTTTCCTCTGGTTGCTTTTTAAGATTTTATCTTTAGCTCTGATTTTAAGCAATTTGATTATCTTGTGCCTTGTTAGCTTTCTTCATTTTTTTTTTTTTTTTTTTTGCTGATTCTTTGATCTTGTGTACGTGGTATCTGTAGTTTTAATCAAATTTGAAAAAAATTTGGACATTATTTCTTTAAGGATTTAGTCTGTTTCTTTCCTCCTTCACAGGGAAATAAAAATACACATGTACATTTGTCTGCTTGAGATTCTCCCAAAACTCAGTGATGCTGTGTTCAGTTTTTATATTCTGTTTTCTTTTACCCTCTGCTTTGTTTTGGAGAGTCTTTATTTCTGTGCCTGTCAGTTCACTAAATTTTTTCCCCATTGAAGTGTCTAATCAGCTATTGATTCCACCCAGTTCATTTTTAAAACTATGAACACTGTAGTTTTCTTCTCTAGAAATTTTATTTTTATCCTGTTTTATATTTTTTCTTCTCTACTTAATGTTTTCAATGTTTTCTTCATTTGAATATATGCAGTAGACTTAAAATAATGTTATAATGTCCTTGTCTACTAATTCTGTCTATGTTGTTTCTGGATCAGCTTCAATTTGTTGATTTTTCTCCTTATTATAGATTATATTTCCCTGCTTCCTTGCATGCGTGATACCTTTTGGTTAGTTTCCAGAAATTTTGACTTTTTTTGGAAGCTGAATATTTTTTATACTCATGAATATTCTTGAGGTTTATTCTGGGGTGTGATGGTTATTTGAAAGTAGTTTCATCCTTTTGGGGTTTGCCTTTAAATTATCTTAGGTACTCACGTCCATTGAGTCAGTGATGCCATCCAGCCATCTCATTCTCTGTCATCTCATTCTCCTCCTGCCCCCAATCCCTCCCAGCATCAGAATCTTTTCCAGTGAGTCAACTCTTCGCATGAGGTGGCCAAAGTATTAGAGTTTCAGCTTTAGCATCATTCCTTCCAAAGAAATCCCAGGACTGATCTCCTTTAGAATGGACTGTTTGGATCTCCTTGCAGTCCAAGGGACTCTCAAGAATCTTCTCCAACACCACAGTTCAAAATCATCAATTCTTCGGCACTCAGCCTTCTTCACAGTCCAACTCTCACATCCATACATGACTACTGGAAAAACCATAGCCTTGACTAGATGGACCTTAGTCGGCAAAGTAATGTCTCTGCTTTTGAACTTTGGAAGGAAAGATGCTAAAAAAAGCTGAAACTCCAGTACTTTGGCCACCTCATGTGAAGAGTTGACTCGTTGGAAAAGACTCTGATGCTGGGAGGGATTGGGGGCAGAAGGAGAAGGGGACGACAGGATGAGATGGCTGGATGGCATCACCGACTCAATGAACATGAGTTTGAGTGAACTCCGGGAGATGGTGATGGACAGGGAGGCCTGGCATCCTGCAGTTCATGGGGTCGCAAAGAGTCGGACATGACTGAGTGACTGAAGTGAAAAGAACTGAGACCAGGCAATGTTTTGTCTGGGGTTAATTTTTCCCTATTAGTGAGCTAAGATCCTATCAACATCCTACCTGAATGCTCTGTAAATTATGAGGGTCCACTCTGGCTCTTGGGAGTAAGTAGCCTTCCTTCTGTTCTCGTTTTTGTTTTTTTCCCTGGCCTCACTGTTTTTTTCTCCCAGCATGTATTTATAACTGAATATTTATGGAGACCTTCTTTAGATTTCAGACATTTTCTCTATCTACCTCTTTTATCTCTTAATACCCTGCTACACCTACTTCTTTGGCTTCCTCATACTCCTAGTTTCATCATTTCATCTCAGGGAGACTGTGGACTCTGCCTAGGTTTCCTCTGTGCTGCTGTAGTCTGTGGGCTTTCTCCAGGCAATTAGTTGGGCACAGTCATAAGGTTCACCTCATTGTTTCCCTTCTCTCAAGAATCATCTTCCTTCATTGCCTAGTGGCCAGTGTCTTAAGAGTTTGTCAGCTTTTTAAGTTTTTTTTTTTTTTTTTTCAGACAGAAAGCTGAATCTTATCTCTTTCTCTTCGGCTGGAAGCAAAGAGCTCTGATTTGGCAGTTTTCAAAAGTTCTATGTTTAATAGTTTATATATAATCAGAGTGGGACATAGAATCACTATTTCAGAATCTCATGTCCTCTTTAGAAAAATGCTTTGCAGTTTTTTGTGTAAGTGTTTTTCTTTTCTTTTTTAAAGTGTAGTAAGAGTGAACATTCTTCTGGTTTTGACTCAATAGAAAGATCAAAGCTTTGAGGTGGATTGAATGTGATGGCAAAGGTGAAAAAGGCGGAAAATTGAGAAAATGTAACTGAAAATTAGCAGATGTCTGAGAACTCCAGTATAAACATGAGATAAATTTAAAGATGCATTTAATTGCCTGAGATAAAGTTTCCCTAATGTTCAGGCCTGGAGATGGATAGTAGGGGAGTAGGTAGGAATGTGAGTTTTAGGGAATTCTAAGTTGTTTGTAATTTTTTCATCTATCTGTCTTTGTGAGGGTCCTTAAGACTACCCCAGGCTTGATGATTCACTAGAAGGACTCACTGAACTCAGAAGCTATTATAGTCGTGCCATGTCTTGCTAAGTTGCTTCAGTCATGTCCAATCCTTTGCTACCCTGTGGACTGTAGCCCACTGGGTAGCCCTCTGTCCAAGGGATTCTCCAAGCAAGAATACTGAAGTGGGTTGCCATGTCCTCCTCTAGGGGATCTTTCCAACCCAGAGATAGAACCCATCTCTTTACGTCCCCTGCAATGGCAAACATGTTTTTTACCAGTAGCGCCACCTGGGCAGCCCTATTATAATCATTGTGATGCTTTATTACAGTGAAGAGATACAGACCAAAATGCTCAAGGGGAAAAGTCACTTGAGATGAATTCCAGGATCAACCAGACACAGGCTTCTAGGTGTACTTTCCCAATGGTGTCCATTGGGAATATACTTAATTCTCCCAGAAACAGTGTGTGACAATATGCATGGGGTGTTATTGACCAGGGAGGCTCACATGAACCTTAGAATCCAGGGTTTTATTGCAGGTCAGTCATGTAGCTATACAGCACCTGCATGTCTGACTTTCACTACTTAGATTCTAGCCCTTTCCAGAACAAAAAGGAGTGTCCATAAATCATATTGTCAGGGTAAACTTAGCCTAGTCAAACTGGTAGAGCATACCACAAGGCTTCAGGCATAAAAAAACACTCTTAGAGGAAACATATTTAAAAAGCCCAGAGAATATCTCCTAGTAGACTGGCCTTTCTTTAAAATGGGCGGGGATTGAACACCCAGATTTTCTGAGTAAGCCTGTCTTGAATACTATTTACTAAATTCCATACTTTGTTTGTATTTCATTAGTTTCTTGTACTGTCCTTTGTTTCAGGATTCCATCTAAGTTACCTCATTGCAGTTAGTTACTGTGTCTTTTTTGGCTCCTCTGGGCTATAACAGTGTTTCTGTTCTTTTCTTGACAGTTTTGAGGTATACTGCTTAGGTCTTTTGCAGAATGCCCCTCACTTTGAGTTTGACTGTTTTTTTCATTATGGTTAGGGTTTTGGGAGGAAGACCACAGAAGTGAAGTGCCGTATTCATCACAAATTAACAAAAGTATATTAGTTATCTAATATAAAACTCCTGTAGCCCCTCATGAGTACTTAACCAGAATTTAGGCTGATGGGCTGTCTACATAAAGAATTTATTCTCAGTGACTCTTCTTACTAGTATACAACACTCCTCTTCCCAATAGTTGGCCATCTCTAATGTTGTCTTTAATGTGCACAAACTCAGATTTTCCCAGAGACAGCATGGAACAGAAACCAGAAAGTATGACAGTAACTGGTCAAGTCATAAATGAGGGGCTAAAATGGATCTGTTTCACTAAATTGAGTCTGGTATGATAACCAGTCAGGTATCTCAGTATGACTGGCATTATGCTCAAATGTTTCTTTTCCTTCTTCAAGATGACTAAAAGCCAATATTATGGCTCAGTGACATTCATTCTCTTTAGTTGCTTGATTCCTACTCATCTTTCCTGCTTGTTTAAAGGTCAGCTCTTCTAGAAATCTGTACTTGACACTCCTAGACCCTCCAGTCCTATTATATGCCCTTTGTGGCATCCCATACAATTTTTTGTATAGTTTTTAAATTAAATACTTCAGTTGCTCAGTCGTGTCTGACTCTTTGTGACCCCATAGACTGCAGTATGCCAGGCCTCCCTGTCCATCAGCAACATGCAAAGTTTACTCAAACTCATGTCCATTGAGTCAGTGATGCCAGCCAATCATCTCATCCTCTGTCATCCCCTTCTCCCACCTTCAATCTTTCCCAGCATCAAGGTCTTTTCAAATGAGTCAGTATAAATACTTATTAATTAAATACTCATTTGTTTAATCTACTTCTCCTTTAAGCCTGTAAGCTCCACCCTGGTGGCTCAGATGGTAGAGAACCTGCCTGCAATACAGGAAACCAGGTTCAATCTCAGATTTGGGAAGCCCACTCCAATATTCTTGCCTGGGGGGCTACAGTCCCAAAGAGTCAGATAGGACTGAGTGGCTTTCACTTTCTTACAATGTCTGCTTCTCCTTTTAACCTGTAAGCTCCACAGTCATGGGCCACATCAATCTTGTTCATTTTTTCTATCTCACTCTGTATACTGTACCAGTATTCCTAGAGCCTGGCTAAGCACTCAAAACCTAATAGCCTTTTGCACCAAGATGAATGTATCTGAATGAGTGAATAAATGAATAAATAAATGAATATTTTATTTTAAAGCCTCAGCTAGGATATCTATAGGAGTCTGACTTTCTTGTTGACACCTGCAATACAGGAGACCTCCCATCCTTACCAGAAGTTACAAAAGATGGCACCATTAGACAGCTTTTACTGTAGGATGGTTAATTGTTGCTCAACAGTCTTCCACTTACAATTGGTCAGTTCTCTGATGCTTGTTTGATCTGTCTCCGTGAACTCAGTATATACCTAGGATAAATGTCTTAATTTCTCTAGGCAGCTTCTTTCTCCAGGATTTTCTTGTGGCATCTTTCAGCTTGATTCTCAAGTTGATCCTGTCCCACTAATATTCATATCCCTGGCTATTGCATGTAGCACATTTAGCAGCCAAGGACCAGCTTTGAGTATAAAGTATAAAATCTTTTATTCTTTTTCTACATATTGCCTATTAAGACTGTGCTGTAAGGATTGTTCCCTAGTATCTCCTTCACTCTTTATAGGGGCTTTCTCCTTACATCTGTTGTCCTCCAACGAAAATATTGGCAGCAATCCTGTTTCCCTAACATCTTCATCTCTGGTCAGGTCCATGAATCAAGGCAAATTGGAAGTGGTCAAACAAGAGATGGCAAGGGTGAACGTTGACATTCTAGGAATCAGCGAACTAAAATGGACTGGAATGGGTGAATTTAACTCAGATGACCATTACATCTACTACTGCGGGCAGGAATCCCTCAGAAGAAATGGAGTAGCCATCACGGTCAACGAAAGAGTCCAAAATGCAATACTTGGATGCAATCTCAAAAACGACAGAATGATCTCTGTTCATCTCTAAGGCAAACCATTCAGTATCACAGTTATCGAAGTCTATGCCCCAACCAGTAACGCTGAAGAAGCTGAAGTTGAACGGTTCTATGAAGACCTACAAGACCTTTTAGAACTAATACCCAAAAAAGATGTCCTTTTCATTATAGGAGACTTGAATGCAAAAGTAGGAAGTCAAGAAACACCTGCAGTAACAGGCAAATTTGGCCTTGGAATGCAGAATGAAGCAGGGAAAAGACTAATAGAGTTCTGCCAAGAAAATGCACTGGTCATAGCAAACACCCTCTTCCAACAACACAAGAGAAGACTCTACACATGGACATCACCAGATGGTCAACACCAAAATCAGATTGATTATATTCTTTGCAGCCCAAGATGGAGAAGCTCTATCCAGTCAACAAAAACGAAACCAGGAGCTGACTGTGGCTCAGATCATGAACTCCTTATTGCCAAATTCAGACTTAAATTGAAGAAAGTGGGGAAAACCGCTAGACCATTCAGGTATGACCTAAATCAGATCCCTTCTGATTATATAGTAGAAGTGAGAAATAGATTTAAGAGCCAAGATCTGATAGATAGATTTGCCTGATGAACTATGGAATGAGGTTCATGACATTATACAGGAGACAGGGATCAAGACCATCCCCGTGGAAAAGAAATGCAAAAAAACAAAATGGGTGTCTGGGGAGGTCTTACAAATAGCTGTGAAAAGAAGAGAGGCGAAAAGCAAAGGAGAAAAGGAAAGATATAAGCATCTGAATGCAGAGTTCCAAAGAATAGCAAGAAGAGATAAGAAAGCCTTCTTCAGCGATCAATGCAAAGAAATAGAGGAAAACAACAGAATGGGAAGACTAGAGATCTCTTCAAGAAAATTAGAGATACCAAGGGAACATTGCATTCAAAGATGGGCTCGATAAAGGACAGAAATGGTCTGGACCGAACAGAAGCAGAAGATATTAAGAAGAGGTGGCAAGAATACACAGAAGAATTGTACAAAAAAGATCTTCACGACCCAGATAATCATGATGATGTGATCACTCATCTAGAGCCAGA
>SJYQ01095296.1:286656-306570 GCA_006410935.1 Redunca redunca | reverse complement strand
GTTTCCCCATCTATTTCCCATGAAGTGATGGGACCAGATGCCATGATCTTTGTTTTCTGAATGTTGAGCTTCAAGCCAACTTTTTCGCTCTCCTCTTTCACTTTCATCAAGAGGCCCTTTAGCTCCTCTTCACTTTCTGCCATAAGGGTGGTGTCATCTGCATATCTGAGGTTACTGATATTTCTCCCGGCAATCTTGATTCCAGCTTGTGTTTCTTCCAGTCCAGCATTTCTCATGATGTACTCTGCATATAAGTTAAATAAGCAGGGTGACAATATACAGCCTTGACGTACTCCTTTTCCTATTTGGAACCAGTCTGTTGTTCCATGTCCAGTTCTAACTGTTGCTTCCTGACCTGCATACAGATTTCTCAAGAGGCAGGTCAGGTGGTCTGGTATTCCCAGCCCTTTCAGAATTTTCCCCAGTTTATTGTGATCCTTGCTACCTACTAAAACTCATAATTTAGTGATAATAAAGAAGTGAAGTAGCAAAATGATTAGCATTTAGAATCTTGATGATTAATTGTATTGAGAAATGAGAAAGAAGTTAAAGGTGATTAAAATTTTGCTTTTAATGACTGGCAGGTCATTAAAACTACACTAACTCTAGGAAGAGTTAGCAGATGAGGAAAAGTAGGTTCGAGGTGGGAAAGCAAGTACCCATTTGGGATTTAGACTTGTGGAGTTTGAAATGCCTTTAGAATAGGATGACAGAGATGTCTAAAAGGGTGTTGAACACAAATTTGTAGCTGAAGGGGGCTTCCCTGTAGCTGAAACGGTAAAGAATCAGCCTGGAATGCAGGAGACCCTGGTTCAATCAAGGGAGGGAAGAGCCTCTGGAGAAGGGAATGACAGTCCACTCCAATATTCTTGCCTGGAAAACTCCACGGGCAGAGAAACCTGACGGGCTGCAGTCCATGGGGTTGCCAAGAGTCAAACATGACTGAGTGACTAACACTACTACTTCTACTACTATTTGTAGCTCAAGAGAATGGTCATTTCTAGGGATGAAAAAATGGAAGTTGAGACCTCATGTTTAAGATTCTGTACAGTAGTCAGTAAAGAAAATTGACAGTGATGAGAGTGATTAGTAATAATATAAGGGATTTTCCTGGGACCAGGGAGTGTGCACAGGCACACTGTAGCTAGCTGAATTGTAGTCAGCATGGTGCCCGCATTGTTAAGTTCTAAAGAAATGTGTCCTTTTCTTTTCTTGAATGAATGAATTGTGGGGAAGGTTTGTGTTATAATTTTTGAGAAAACAGTTTGGATTCTATTTCCTTCCTTGCCAGCCACTCTCACTTTTTTAGGTTTTTTAACTCACCCAGGCGTTTCTTGCCTAGTACCTAATGCCAGTTTTCAAACTCTTTGAAGTACCTTCCCAAAGTGGCCTTTTCTGTGTGCTAATGCTTTACATTTTATTAATTTTCAAGCTCCTTTACTCACATTTCTATATGTAATTCTACCTCATGTGAGTTTGGGTTTTGTGAGTTTGAGCTTATTCCATAACATTTAACCATAGTTAACACTTGGGTTAACTTGCCTTCTCTAGACATTTTGGAATTTATAAAAGCTGGATATGAATTGTAAAAGCCAAAAGTAACAGGCAGGTGTCAGACACATTTAAAAGCTCTTGAGAAGATTGGAAAAAACCCAGTAGTGATTAAAGGGGCAAAATTGGAAGAGCATAATCTATGACTGCTGTACTTGAATTTGTGACTGGAATGGTGGAAAACACTAAAACAAAGAGGTAACTTAGGTTTAGTTTCCACTAGATTAATAGAACAGTTGGACATATTTTTACATGTATTTATGTTATTTTTGTTGTTTTATGAACTTAAGCACTTGAAATCTTTGTCATGGAAAAATTAAAACTAACACCCCAATTTATGGTAATTTTGGTGGGTTTATTGGTCACCCTTATCAATGAGGCACTTATCTAGTCAGGTGAAATGTGGCAGGACTATCATAGTTATTTTGGCAAGTAAAACTAGAATAGAAATAACCTTATCTAGTTTCATCAATCTTATCTATTCTACGGATTTATTATTCCTTTTTTTAAAAGTTAAATAGTTTATGAGCAAATGTGAGACTCCATATGTATCTAACCCTTGTAAGTACATACTGTTAGTCTCTCAAAATTAGTTATCAATAAAATTCTTTTTTTCATTGTAACCTATGCTCAGTTCAGTTCATTTGCTGTCATGACCAACTCTTTGTGACCCCATGGACTGCAACATTCCAGGCTTCCCTGCCCATACCAACTCCTGGAGCTTGTTTAAACTCATGTCCATCAAGTCGGTGATGCTCTCTAACCATCTCATCCTTTGTACTCCCCTTCTCCTCCCACCTTCAATCTTTCCCAGCATCAGGGTCTTATCAAATGAGTCATTCTTGGCATCAGGTGGCCAAAGTATTTGAGTTTCAGCTTCAGCATCAGTCCTACCAATGAATATTCAGGACTGATTTCCTTTAGGATGTACTGGTTGGATCTCCTTGCAGTCCAAGGGACTCGCAAGAATCTTCTCCAACATCACAGTTCAAAAGCATCAATTCTTCAGCACTCAGCCTTCTTTATAGTCCAACTTTCACATCCATACATGACTACTGGAAAACCCATAGCTTTGACTAGGCAGACTTGTGTTGGCAAAGTAATGTCTCTGCTTTTTAATATGCTGTCTAGGTTGGTCATAGCTTTTCTTCCAAGGGGCAAGCATCTTTTAATTTTTTTGCAGCAGTCACCATCTGCAGTGATTTTAGAGCCAAAAGATATAAAGTCTCTCACTGTTTCCATTATTTCCCATCTGTTTTCCATGAAATGATAGGACCAGATGCCATGATCTTAGTTTTCTGAATGCTGAGTTTTAAGCCAACTTTTTCACTCTGCTGTCAGTCACTCTCATCAAGAGACTCTTTAGTTCTTCACTTTCTGCCATAAGGGTGGTGTCATGTGCATATCTGAGGTTATTGATATTTCTCCTGGCTGTCCTTCAATAATTATTATCAATTAATAATTTATTGGAAGTGAGTGACAAAGGTTATTCATATTTCTACTGGCAATCTTGATTTCAGCTTGTGCTTCATGTACTCTGCATATAAGTTAAATAAGCAGGGTGACAATATATAGCCTTGAACTACTCCTTTCCAGATTTGGAACCAGTCTGTTGTTCCATGTCCAGTTCTAACTGTTGCTTCTAATGACCTGCATACAGATTTCTCAGGAAGCAGGTCAAGTGGTCTGGCATTCCCATCTCTTGAAGAATTTTCCAGTTTGTTGTGATTCACATGGTCAAAGGCTTTGGCATAGTCAATAAAGCAGAAGTAGATGTGTTTCTGGAACTCTCTTGCTTTTTCGATGATCCAGTAGATGTTGGCAATTTGATCTCTGGTTCCTCTGACTTTTCTAAATCTAGCTTGAACATCTGGAAGTTCACGGTTCATGTACTGTTGATATCTGGCTTAAAGAACTTTGAGCATTACTTTGCTAGCATGTGAGATGAATGCATCCAGTTGTGGATGTGACTGGTGATGGAAGTAAAGTCCAATGCTGTAAAGAACAATATTGCATAGGAACCTGGAATGTTAGGTCCATGAATCAAGGCAAATTGGAAGTGGTCAAATAGGAGATGACAAGAGTGAACATTGGCATTTTAGGAATCAGTGAACTGAAATTAACTGGAATGGGTGAATTTAACTCAGATGACCATTGTATCTCCTACCGGGGGCAAGAATCCCTTAGAAGAAATGGAGGAGCCATCATAGTCAGCAAGAGAGTCTGAAATGCAGAAGTTGGATGCAATCTCAAAAGTGACAGAATGATCTCTGTTTGTTTCCAAGGCAAACCATTCAATATCACAGTAATCCAAGAATATGCCCCAACCAGTAATGCTGAAGAACCTGAAGTTGAATGGTTTTATGAAAATCTACAAGACCTTCTAGAATTAACACCCAAAAAAGATATCCTTTTCATTATAGGGGACTGGAATGCAAATGTAGGAAGTCGAGATACCTGGAGTAACAGGGAAATTTGGCTTTGGAGTACAAAACAAAGCAAGTCAGATGCTAATAGAGTTTTGCCAAGAGAATGCACTGGTCATAGCAAACACCCTCTTCCAACAACACAAGAGAAGACTCTACACATGGACATCACCAGATGGTGAATACTGAAATCAGATTGAATATATTCTTTGCAGCCAAAAATGAAGAAACTCTATACAGTCAGCAAAAATGAGACTGGGAACTGACTATGACTCAGGTCATGAACTCCTTATTGCCAAATTCAGACTGAAATTGAAGGAAGTAGGGAAAACCACTAGACCATTCAGGTATGACCTAAATCAAATCTCTTAAGGATTATACAGTAGAAGTGACAAATAGATTCAAGGGATTAGATCTGATAGAGAAAGTGCCTGAAGAACTATGGACAGAGGTTCATGACAGTGTACAAGAGGCAGTGATCAAGACCATCCCCAAGAAAAAGAAATGCAAAAAGGCAAAATGGTTGTCTGAGGAGACCTTACAAATAGCTGAGAAAAGAAAAGAAGCAAAAGGCAAAGGAGAAAAGGAAAGATATACCCATTTGAATGCAGAGTTCCAAAGAATAGCAAGGAGAGATACGAAAGCCTTCCTCAGTGAACAGTATGAAGATATAGAGGAAAACAATGGAATGGGAAAGACTAGAGATCTCTTCAAGAAAATAAGAGATACCAAGGAAACATTTCATGCAAAGATGGCCACAGTAAAGGAAAGATGGTATGGACATAACAGAAGCAGCAGATATTAAGAAAAAATGGCAAGAATACAGAGAAGAACTATTCAAAAAAGATCTTCTTGACCTAGATAACCACGATGGTGTGATCACTCTCCTTGAGCCAGACGTCCTGGAATGTGAAGTCAAATGGGCCTTAGGAAGCATCACTACGAACAAAGGTAGTGCAGGTGATGGAATTCCAGTTGGGCTATTTCAAATCCTAAAAAGATGATGTTGTGAATGTGCTGCACTCAATATGCCAGCAAATTTGGTAAACTCAGCAGTGGCCACAGGGCTGGAAAATGTCAGTTTTCATTCCAATCCCAAAGGCAGGCAGTGCCAAAGAATGTTCAAACTAAGCCATGCTAGCAGCTATTTATTGAAAGTTAGACTTTGCCCTTGCCACTTGATCTCTTCCAACAAAAACCTTTGAATTTGAATTGCTGGTATCGTGTCTAGTCTTAGAACATTTCATTTTTTATTTATTTTTTTCTTTTTAGAACTTGAAAATCAGAGGACATACGGTTTTTAGAAAGTATAGTATTAGTAGTCTGGAAAGTCAAATACTCTATTTTCTGTCATTTAGTTTGTCTAGGATTTTTGGTATTTCACTTAATTTCTTTTGCTTTGTTTTCCTCGGGCTTTAAGTGAGATAGTGTAGAGTAAATGATTCTCCTGAAGCTCTTTCACTAATAAAATTCTGTGAGTAGCTCACATAATGTTTGTATTCTAATATGTTGCTTATCTTTTTTGCCTGTTGGTGGCTAACCATTTGGGGCATTTTTTCTAATTGTCAGCATAACAATTAAGAGGCTTCAATATCTGTTCTGTCATCTACTAAGTTGTGTGACTGTGCAAATTACTTAACCTTTTTTTCAGTTCAATATTTTTTTCTCTAAAATTATGATAAGTGTGATTCACCTCAAAGGTGTGTTGTAAACAGTTAGGGGGATAATGCATATTAAGCATTTAGCAGTATTTCATAAAATTTGCCGATGCTAGTTGCTGTTTTCTTCTGTTTTTAATAATTGGATGTATATTTGACCTCAAATAGAACAAAAAGCATAGCAACATAGCTTATGATCCCTTAAGTTTTCTGTTAGTGTTAAAATATCTCTATCTTTGAAACTGAATTTAATCTTTTACAGTTTGTTGAACCAGAAAATAAGAAAATTTTGGTAGTTGAACTTCAAATTCGAAATTGCCTTCCTTAGTGATGGTGACTTCATAAAGAAGTTTGGATTCAGCCAGCAACATAGTAAAAAGATCATACATCATGACCAAGTGGCTTTCTCCTAGGGCTGCAAGGATTTTTCAGTATTTGCAAATCAATCCGTGTGATACACCATATTAACAAATTGAAAGATAAAAACCATATGATTATCTCAATAGATGCAGAGAAAGCCTTTGACAAAATTCAACACCCATTTATGATAAAAACTGTCCAGAAAGCAGGCATAGAAGGAACATAATTCAACATAAAAGCCATATATGGCAAAACCACAGCAAACGTTTTCCTCAATGGCAAAAAATTGAAAGTATTTCCTCTAAATCAGGAACAAAACAAGGGTGCCCACTCTCACCACTACTATTCAACATAGTTTTGGAAGTCCTAGCTGCAGCAATCAGAGAAGAAAAAGCAGTAAAAGGAATCCAGATTGGAAAAGAAGTAAAGCTCTCACTGTTTACAGATGACATGATCCTCTACATAGAAAACCCTAAAAGTGAAAGTGAAGTTGCTCAGTCGTGTCCGACTCTTTGCGACCCCATGGACAATAGCCTACCAGGCTCTGTGGTCTGTGGGATTTTACAGGCAAGAATACTGGAGTGGGCTACCATTTCCTTCTCCAGGGGATCTTCCCAACCCAGGGATTGAACCCAGGTCTCCTGCTTTGCAGATAGACACTTTACCGTCTGAGCCACTAGGGAAGCCCAGAAAACCCTAAAGAAGCCACCAAAAAGTTACTAGAGCTAATTAATAAATATAGTAAAGTTGCAGGATATAGAATTCATACAAAGAATTCCTTTGCATTCCTATACACTAACAATGAAAAAACAGAAAGAGAAAGTAAGGAAACAACCCCATTCACCATTGCAACAAAAAGAATAAAATGCTTAGGAATCAGTTTACCTAAAGAAGCAAAAGACCTGTATGTAGAAAACACTGATGAAAGAAATCAAAGATGACACAAATAGATGGAGAAATATACTATGTTCGTGGATTGGAAGAATGTATATAGTGAAAATGAGTATATTACCCAAAGCAATCTATAGATTCAACTCAATCCCTATGAAGCTACCAACTGTATGTTTCACAGAACTAGAGCAAATAATTTCACAATTTGTATAAAGACACAAAAAACCTTGAATAGCCAAAGAAATCTTGAGAAAGAAGTATGGAACTCGAGGAATCAACCTGCTTGACTTCAGACTATACTACAAAGCTACAGTCACCAGACAGTCTAGTACTGGCACAAAGGCAGAAATACAGATCAGTGGAACAAAATAGAAAGCCCAGAGATAAATCCATGCACCTATGGGCACCTTATCTTTGATGAAGTAGGCAAAGATATAGAGTGGAGAAAAGACAATCTCTTTAACAAGTGGTGCTGGGAAAACTGATCAACCATCTGTAAAAGAATGAAACTAGAACACTTTATAACAACATACACAAAAATAAACTCTAAATGGATTAAAGATCTAAATGTAAGACCAGCAACTGTAAAACTCTTAGAGGAAAACATAAGTAGAACCCTCTCTGGCATAAATCACAGTAAGATCCTCTATGACTCACCTCCCAGAGTAATGGAAATGAAAACTAAAGGGACCTAATTAAAAGCTTTTGCACAACGACGGAAATTATGAACAAGGTGAAAAGACAGTCTTCAGAATGGGAGAAAATAATAGCAAATGAAGTAACTGACAAAAAATTAATCTCAAAAATATACAAGCAGCTCATGCAGCTCAATACCAGAAAAATAAACAACCCAATCAAAAAATGGGCCAAAGAACTAAACCTGACATTTCTCCAAAGAAGACATAAAGATGACTAACAAACACATGAAAAGATGCTCATCATCACTCATTATCAGAGAAATGCAAATCAAAACCACAATGAGGTACCATCTCACACTGGTCAGAATGACTGCCATCAAAATGTCTACAAACAATAAATGCTGGAGTGGGTGTGGAGAAAAGGGAACCTTCTTACACTGTTGGTGGGAATGCAAACTAATACAGCCACAATGGAGAACAGTGTGGAGATTTCTTAAAATCGTGAAATAGAACTGCCATATGACCTAGCAATCCCACTGCTGGGCATATACACTGAGGAAGCTAGAATTGAAAGAGACACATGTACCTCAATATTCATTGCAGCACTATTACAATAGCTAGGACATGGAGGCAACCTAGATGTCCATTGGCAGAAGAATGGATAAAGATGTTGTTGTACATATACACAATGGATTATTCCTTAGCTATGAAAAATAATGCATTTGAGTCAGTTCTAATGAGCTGAATGATACTGGAGCCTATTATACAGAGTGAAGAAGTCAGAAAGAGAAACACCAATACAGTATATTAACACATAAGTATGGAATTCAGAAAGATGGTAACAACGACCCTGTATGCAAGACAGCAAAAGAGACACAGGTGTAAAGAATAGACTTTTGGAATATGTGGGAGAGGGCGAGAGTGGGTGGAGAGAATAGCACTGAAACATACATGTCACATATGTAAAATAGATGACCAATGAAAGTTTGATGGGGTAAGGAGAGAGGTGGGACGGGGCTCAGGATGGGGAGATACATGTATATCCGTGGCTGATTCATGTTGATGTATGGCAAAACCCACCACAATATTGTAAAGTAATTAGCCTTCAATTAAATAAATTAATTTTTTGTTAAGTCATACAAAAAATAGAATTTTGGATTCAGGTAACATATCAGTTCAGCTGGTGGCATTGTACTTTTAGGTCTGGCGTCCAGATATAATTCCTCAGCATGTACTGTACAAAATCTTATGTTTTCTAGAGGCCTTACAGAACTTTTCATTACTACTGTGACCTGTTAGTAATACTTGAATTATTCTAACCCAGATTTTCTTCTCACTGCTAACTTCCTAGGTTTGATTTTTTTTTTTTTGCTTTTGCTTTTGGAGGGAAAAAGCACTCTTTCTTATCCACAGAGTTTTCTGTAGCCTACTTCTAGGTAGTAGTGGAATGACCCTTCACTGGTTAAGGCTATAGGCTGTATTTTCACATTTTCAACAAAGTATTTATTGTCTGTTTGCTTGTACATCAGATTTTTAAAACAAGTTAATCTTTCTGTTATCAGTAGCAGCATATTGTATTCTTATATCATGAAATGATCGTAGTCTTGTTCCAGCACTGATACTCAAGTCATCTTTTTAGAGTCAGCTCTATGGAGATCAGTAATCATTTCTCCAAGTTATCTAACTACCTTCCTTTAGTTAAAGCCAGATAATTAAAAGGTGGTATATATGCATTAAGTATATTGCTTACTTTAAAAAATGGCTTCACTGGATTACTATTTTATGTTACGCCATTGATTTTTATGGAGAGTTGCTGTAAGAACAATAACAGTAATACAGAGTTTGCGTGATAATGATTAAAAATAGTAGTGACACCTGCAGTTTTCTTTCTTATTTTCACTAGTTCAGTTCAGTTTAGTCGCTCAGTCATACCTGACTCTCTGTGATCCCATGGACTGCAGCATGCCAGGCTTCCCTGTCCATCACCAACTCCTGGAGCCTGTTCAAACTCATGTCCATAGAGTTGGTGATACCATCCAACCATCTCATCCTCTGTCGTCTCCTTCTGGTCCTGCCTTCAATCTTTCTCAGCCATGAGGGTCTTTTCTAATGAGTCAGCCCTTTGCATCAGGTGGCCAAAGTATTGGAGCTTCAACCTTAGCCTCAGTCCTTCCAATGAATACTCAGGATTGATTGCCTTTAGGATTGACTGTGTTTGATCTCCTTGCAGTCCAAGGGACTCTTCAAGAGTCTTCAATACCACAGTTCAAAAGCCCCAGTTCTTTAGCACTCAGCCTTCCTTTATGGTCCAACTCTCATATCCATACATGACTGTTGGTAAAACTATAGCTTTGACTAGATGGAACTTTGTCGGCAAAATAACGTCTCTGCTTTTTAATATGCTGTCTAGGTTGGGAAATAGATGGGGAAACAGTGTCAGACTTTATTTTTTTGGGTCTCCAAAATCACTGCAGATGGTGACTGCAGCCATGAAATTAAAAGACGCTTACTCCTTGGAAGAAAAGTTATGACCAACCTAGAGAGCATATTCAAAAGCAGAGACATTACTTTGCCGACTAAGGTCCATCTAGTCAAGGCTATGGTTTTTCCAGTAGTCATGTATGGATGTGAGAGTTGGACTGTGAAGAAGGCTGAGCGCCGAAGAGTTGATGCTTTTGAACTGTGGTGTTGGAGAAGACTCCTGAGAGTCCCTTGGACTGCAAGGAGATCCAACCAGTCCATTCTGAAGATCAGCCCTGGGATTTCTTTGGAAGGAATGATGCTAAAGCTGAACCTCCAGTTCTTTGGCCACTTCATGCGAAGAGTTGACTCATTGGTAAAGACTCTGATTCTGGGAGGGATTGGGGGCAGGAGGAGAATGGGAAGACAGGATGAGATGGCTGGATGGCATCACTGACTCGATGGACGTGAATCTGAGTGAACCCCAGGAGTTGGTGATGGACAGGGAGGCCTGGCGTGCTGTGATTCATGGGGTCGCAAGGAGTCGGACACGACTGAGCGACTGAACTGAACTGAACTGAACTGAACTAGGTTTGTCACTGGAGAAGGCAGTGGCAACCCACTCCAGTGTTCTTGCCTGGAGAATCCCAGGGATGGCGGAGCCTGGTGGGCTGTCTATGGGGTCGCACAGAGTTGGACACGACTGAAGCAACTTAGCAGCAGCAGCAGCAGGTGTGTCACAGCTTTTCTTCCAAGGAGCAGGCATCTTTTATTCATGGTTGCAGTCACCATCCACAGTGATTTTGGGGCCCAAGAAAAGAAAGTCTGTCACTGTTTACATTGTTTCCCCGTCTATTTGCCCTGAACTATTTATTAGGACCTAATGCCATGATCTTAGTTTTCTGAATGTTGAGTTTTAAGCCAGCTTTTTGACTCTCCTCTTTCATCTTCATCAAGAGGCTCTTTAGTTCCTATTTGCTAAAGTGGTGGTGTCACAAGGGTGGTATCATCTGCATATCTCAGGTTATTGGTACTTCTCTCAGCAGTCTTGATTCTAGCCTGTGCTTCATCCAGCCTGGCATTTCGCATGATGTACTCTGCATATATGTTAAATAAGCAGGGTTGCAATATGCAGCCTTGATGTATTTCTTTCCTAAGTTTGAAATAATCTGTTGTTCATGTCCAATTCTAACTGTTGCTTCTTGACCTGCATACATATATCTCAGGGGGAAGGTCAGGTGGTCTGGTGTTCCCATCTCTTTAAGAATTTTCCACAGTTTGTTGTGATCAACACAGTCAAAGGCTTTAGTGTAGTCAATGAAGCAGAAGTAGTTTTTTTTTTTAATTCTGTAGCTTTTTCTATGATCCAACGGATGTTGGCAATTTCACATTTGCCTAATTATTCACCTTAAACTAAATGAAATTTGGCATAAAGTTTTCTTATCCCTTCCTCACTCTCCCCCGCTCCAAACCCTCCCCAACAAAAATCCAAACTTGTTTTATTGGATGGGCTCTGTTTTTTTTGTTGTTGTTGTTTACTTTCTTAATGTAGTCCCTTTTCAGTTAAAGTGTAATATATATTATGAATGTACAGACCTTGTTTTGTCCTGCAGTGCAGGAGTGTAAACATGGTCATACCAGCTGTAACTGTGCAAAATGACCTTAATGATCAACGGGGAAAATTACAACTGTTTCATGACTTTTGAGAATTGGGCAAAACATTAGGATCTCTCTACTCTTGGAGAAAATACCTCCAAGTTTATGTCACTGATAATTGTGAGATGGATTTCGTTAATTTAAGTTTTATATTTCTGTTATGTAGTCTCAGTTTTGTGTTTCTGTTATGTAGTCTAACCTGTATCTAAAAACAAGCTTGTTAAATTTGATTGTTATTAAGTTATTATTTCTTTATCCTTTAAAAAGTGAGAGCATTGTGTTTCAGTATTATTAAGGTGTCATTGTTTGTCTTCATTCAAGTTAAAGTTATTTCGAGCTACTTCATGCTAAGTTGCTTCAGTTGTGTCCGACTCATTGCTAAGCCATGGACTGTAGCCCACTAGGCTCCTCTGTCCATGGCATTTTCCAGGCAAGAATACTTGAGTGGGTCACCATTCCCTTCTTCAGGGGATCTTCCCGACCCAGGGATTGAACCCATTTTTCTTAGTATGGTGTATATCATTTCAAATTTTCCTTTGTGCATTTACATACATATGTGTACCATAGAAAGCACACAGTATTATTTAGTATGAGCGTATGTGTATGTGCTTAGTTGTGTCCAGCTTTTTTGTGATTCTGTGGACTATAGCCTGCCGGGCTCCTCTGTCCATTAGATTCTCCAGGTAAGAATGCTGGAGTGAGTTGCCATGCCCTACTCCAGGGGATCTTCCCGACCCAGGGATCAAACCTGCGTCTCTTATGTCTCCTGCATTGGCAGGCAGGTTCTTTACCGCTAGTCCCATCTGGGAAATAGAAATTAAGATAATTAAATCGTTAGTGATGAGGTCTCTGTAGTACTTTTGAATTAGCTTAAAAAACTTTCTTTTGTGTAAACATGATTGCTTGGAGATTGTTTAAGTACAGTGTGCTTAGTGATACACTAAGTATAAATAACATTCAGTCATCAAAAGCACTGTCCTAAGCAAGTTTTCCTAATAACTTTGTTTCCAGATAGTTTATGCATTGCTTGGTTGTTGGTAGATTTCAGTCAGATGTAGAAATACTTTTAGATATTAAATAATATTTTGTAATATATCACAATTAGGCTTTTCATGCATATCTGCCCCTTAATTAGCCTAATACAGATTTTTATAGTAGGCATAATCTATTACTCTGAAATAATTTGAACAGATTATTTTTAAAGATAAGAGGAAGCTAGACAAAGAAGTACCTGAAAGTTTTCTTTGTTGGGGGAGGAGAACATTATAATTAGCCTTGTTAATGTTATATAAAATTTATTTATGCTGCATTTTATATTACTCAAAAAAATCAGGCAAAAAGATAAAATGCCCTTTCATTTCTTAAGGATTTCTGTATTGATGCTATCAGATAACCCACTGACTGGTATTATCTTTGGAGAAGCTTGAATTTGTCCACCTGAACTTTGAGTTATTCTTCCTATCCTTTTCTAATTCTTATCCTTGACTATTCTGGCCTGATCCCCACATGTTCTAAACTATGTACTTGTTACCATGTTACCCTGTTGCAGTATTTTTGAAGCACCCGTTGTAGAGGTCTTATTAAAAATACTAAAAATTTGTCTTCCTTTCATTAGACATGTTTATGGTTTAAAAGACTGTCAATGCCCATAATTTTGTTCATTTGTCTGATCTGTTTTTATTTCCTCCCTTTCTCCACCTAGTTTTGGATTAGTTTATTTTGGTATTTTAGTTTATCTCCCCTGTTTTCTTGATAGTTCAACCTCTTGGTTTTACCTTTTAAAAGATATTTGTTCTAGGATTTAGAGTATACATATTTAATTTGCAATCTACCTACAAATAATACTATACCATTTTATGTATAAGATTCTTAAAGCAGTTTGCATACCTTTGGATGGGGAATTTAGAAACCAACCTCTGTTACCTTATGGCGAGCCTCCGCTCTATGGAAACTTCTCCATACCTCTCTCGGTCTCTGATATCTCATGCTAGGTGGCTGCCACCACTCAGCCCTGCACTGGTGTTCCTCTGTGGGCCCCACCCCCACCTCCACCGTCTCTTCTACCTAGGACTCGCAGACTCTATCTACACTGTCTGCTCTCTGCCCCTTGTGGCATTGCTCTTTTTGCCTGGTTATTCCCAACATGTTGCCCCAAAACCTGTTTTCTGATGATGAACTCTATTGCTTCCAGATATTTTATGTCTGCGTTCTGGCTGTTTCCTTTATGGTAGCTTTTAGTTTTCTATTCTAGTTTATTAACACCTTCCTTCTGATCTCATTGCTATTCAGAATTATTCTTTGATTCCTTTACCTGGAAGAAATCTTTGTTTTCTTTTTGTTTCTCTTCATAGCATTCTCTATCTAGTTGTGATATTTTCCTCTCACTATAGTTTTAATTTATAAGAATATAATTATTATATTTTAAGAATAAGATTATGTCAGTAATCTTTTAAACCGTAAACTCACTGTAGGCACTTAATAAATAGTCCTTGAATGAAAAAATGAATGATTCAGTGCAACTGTATTTCAACAAAGAAATTAAGGTGCTAAACATTTGTTTCTGATCTTTCCTGCCTTTGATTTTGTGTGGATCTTTATTTTACTTACAGATGGAAAGTCATCCTAGTAGCTTTGCATTTCTTTGTCATTTTACATGACTCAGTATACTTAAAGTGCTTAGAAGAGTTCATGGCACATAGGAAATATTCAATAAATGTTAGCACTTATTTTTATGACTAAGTTTTTAACTTTAATCATTTTGGGTGATATTTTTTAATGAGATACATTTCTGAGAGTTGTTACACTGAATATTCTTTCCTTTATGAATTAAATCATTGTGAACATTAGCAATATATAATTTAAATTTGAGTTAGTATTTTATATTTCTTATTCTCTTTCACTTTCCCATCTTGCTACTCCTAACAAATTAAGCTGATTTTACCTTTTTAAATAGTTTATGTGGTTCTCTCCTCATTTCCATTCCACTGTTTTACCTTAAAGCTGTGCCTTATCATTTCTTGCTAATGTCTTAGGAATTTCATAACTGCTGTCTCTATTTATGGTCTCATATGTTTCTTCAAACCATCCTTTATATTGTGGCTAGAGTCATCTTTCCATGATACCCTTATTATCAGTTAAATCCCCTCAGATTCTTCCCATTGCTTACAGGATAAAATTTACACTTGTTTTTGACATGGTACTCCCGCTTTAAGTAGCCTTAACGTTTGCTACCTTCTTTCTGCCCCCTAGCTCCGCCTGTTCTGAACTCTTAGATCAGTTCAAACTCAAGTTTATTAGTCTTGTGTATAACTGAAAAGCCAATGAACTCGTGAGTTAACACCCTAAGAGTTCTTCTGCAGTTAAAGTGCATATAATAACATCTAATATAGCTCACCACAAACCTTTTGGATTTATTTCTGGGTCTTGATGGCAACCCAGTCCAATATTCTTGCCTAGAGAATCCTGTGAACAGAGGAGTCTGGCAGGCTACAGTCCATGGGGGTCTCACAGAGTAGGACATGCCTGAAGTGACTTAGCACACTTGATGTATTTCATAGTTTTGAGGGTGATAAGTCAACTGTAGACTCACCTGAAATACTACTTTCTCTGGGAGCATTCTTAACTCTTAAGTGGTTCCTTTTATGTGTTTTCAGTGGCAGCTAATCATGCTTCAGTACTAGTACTTGCCATGCCATACCAGTAATTTTCTTTGTAATATGGTGTCTTAATTGAAGCTAAGTATTACCCATACCAATTTGTAGCATTAGTTGACATTCTGCTAGGGAATGTCCATGTGCTTCAGTCAGTCTGATTTTTATATGAGTTGTGTAAATTGTTTAGGAAATATTCAAGTCAGTGTCTGGTTACATCACCTAAATTATCAAGACCCATAATTTGCATGGGATAGAACATAAATCTTATTCAAAATAAGATGTGTGTGTGTGCACGGGAGTGTGTGTGCAACTGCACAAGCATGTATAGAGAGAAAAGCACACATACTGTATCTGGAATTGTGTTAGGATGGGTATCAGTAGAAGCTAAATGCTGGAAAGAACAATGAAAGAAAGTTTGCATAGCTGAGAAAAACATCTGGCATTTGTTGGACAAACTTTATACCAAATCTGAAGGGAATAGTTGTGGTTCTCAGGACAGTATTATTATTATTTAATACCATGGCTTCTTGTGATATGATGACTCTATAGCATGAGAAAGTAGATGTGATGAAAAAGAAAGCCTACCATTTCATATTATATATTAATATTTTAGGTACTTAAGAAAGAAAAGTCTTACTGTTCAGAAATGTTGAATGTTGAAAAAAAGTGTATCTCTGAATCAAAGATAAGCAGGATAATCACTGGGAGTCCAGCCACTTTTCTAAGAATTGTTCTGTTGATGGCCAGTTAGTAAAAGTTGGTAGAATTTTGTTACTGGAAGCCCACACCTTTCATTCTTGTTATCCCTTCTAAAACAGCTGAACACAGAAGAGAAAGGAGATTTATCATCAACTGGATGAAGTGCCTAGTAGCAGATATCTGAAGGGAGATACAGACAGAGGCTGAGTGAATAGACACTTTGGAGGATAACAAGGGTCATTGTCATTGTCCCAGTGTGATACTCTGAGTGACAGTTAGCAATGTTGGTGGTCCTAAGATTTTGACTATAGAAATGATCTGCTTTGACTGGAAGAGTGGCTGAGAAGAGCTCACTTGGCCCTGCAGATCTGTAGAGTCAGTGTCTACATGGCCCAGTCAAATGAGAGCAAGGAGCTGGAGAGCAGCGTTTATATTGGAAACACTCAGATAATGTCATTGATTACATGATTCCCATTCCTTTTTTTGAGAATTATCATAGAGTCATAAAAAGAATAGCCCTGAGATCTTGCTTCTTGTCAGAGAGCCATGCTGATCTAGTACTAGACTGTTTTGTCTTCAGTGTCTAGCACCATATTTGATACATAGTAAAAGTATGGATGGATGTGTGGGCGGATGTGGGCGGATGATGAATAAAATGTTTAACTGTCATGTTTAGTCACAGATACTGTATACTGATGTGCAATTTTTAGAATACAAAATGGTTTTAATTTTTGAAGCATAAATAACACCCAATAAAAATAAGCATGCAAGAGGAACTAATTTAACGAAAAGCAGATTTTTGTTTTTTTCCCTCTTTTTCTTTTATGTGTGTATTTTCTCTTTTATAAGACATAATCATGTGACTGGGTTTATAAAGATGCTGAACAGTTGTTTTCTTTTCATGCAGGGGCCTGAATTAATGAACAAGTATGTTGGTGAATCTGAAAGAGCAGTTAGAGAGGTAAGATTATGCCTTAAAGTGGAACTCCGCATAGGAGAACCACACTTCTGTCCTTTAGTTTTCATTTTGTATGGGGTTACAGATTTAGAATTTCCAAATCTAAATTCTAGTGGTATATTTTTTTTCTTCAGGCAGATATTATTTTTAAATGTAATTTTGGTTATCTACAGTACATACTCTTTGTTTTTAAACATCATAATATTTCTAGCCTCTAGTTTTAGCAAATATCTTTTTTAATAACTGTCAATCTCATTAAAAAAAAAAGGATATGTTTATACTTAACAACTAACACATGATGTTAAAATGAGATTTAAATCCCTTAAACCAGGTAGTCCTTTAAATCAGGGAAGCTTATTAGTATATGAAAATTTCAATGTACTCTCCTTATTTTATTTACTTTACGTTTGACTAGTGATTTAGAAAATGCATCCCCCTTCTCTCTCTTAAATTTTAAAGTTAGTGATTGGCCTACTGATTACTTCATATTGCTGAAGCTGCACAATTGGAAAATTCATGCAAAATCAAGGCACTGAAGTGGGGTAAACTATAGCAGTTTGACCATAAGTTTTGGCTCACCTAAACAAAGGCTGGCCTGCCTCACATGGGCATCATGTATCTTCTCAGATGCTGTTCAAAGACAAAAATACATAAATAGCAGTGGAATGGATTGTCTCCATCTATGAAATGTGTGGGTACCAACCAAGAGTATTAGAGATTGGAATACTTTGTTTTGCATCTGAGAAAAAGTTTTAAGTTACTTTTTGTTTCTTTTTTCTCTTTGAAATATAGATGATGGTGACCATATAAAATATTAACCAATAATGATAGCACCCTTCTTGATTAAAAATATGAAAAAGGTGGTGCTTATTAATACTAATGTTTTGGTAACTTGTGTATTTTTATGGTCATCATAATTGTGACCAGAAAATGGGGGCCTGGTCACACAAATTTGTGCCAGTTAACACAAATTTGAATTTCTTTCTGCCTGTTCTGACTTTTTCTGGCCTATTTCTGCATATTGCCCCATGACTGTCCAGCCAGTCTTTGATTTTGATAGCCTGATTGACCTCTGGTCTATCCAACCTATTCTCTTCCAGGTTTTAACTATGTTTTTCCATAGTCTTCAGAGAAATGAGCAAGGCATGTGACTTTAAGGTTTATGGGTATTTTATATGCTAAACTTTGGCTGATTTTATAATTATTATTTTTCTTTTAAACTTGTATTTATGATAGATAATAATAACTATCATTTACTGAGCTGTTACCATGTTCCAGGCATTATACTAAATGTGTTGCCATCTTTTTAAATTCAGTCTCTTAAACTTTTGAGGCCGGCATTTATCATAATCTCCATTTTTAGAGATATGGAACTTGAAGTTTAGAGAAGTAAAGTTATCCACTGGAAATCAGACAGTTACTAAGTGGCAGAGGTGGGATTTTAACTGAGATTGTCTGATTACTTAAGCCAAATTGTCTCCTACACACCTCTAAGACTATGTATTGATGTCTTGTCTGTTTGCAAATAAGCACCTTGATAGAAGGTATTTTACATCCATTATAAAGTGTGAATACATCTGTTACAGGTTGTATACAAAGTGATTGAGCTGGTTGACCGGTACATAATTGATTTGGTTCTAATAGTTTTCAAACTAAAACTAGCGATAGAGTTTTCTGAAGTTTGCTGATCTTTAGCTAATGTGGCCCTCTTTCCACCAGATCTTCCGGAAGGCGAGAGCAGTGGCTCCTTCCATTATTTTCTTTGATGAACTTGATGCCTTAGCAGTTGAAAGGGGCAGGTAAGAAATAATTAAGACTGCCGCTAATAACTGTATATTAGCAACTACAGTGTAGAGTAACTAGCACTTTTTATACAGATTTTATTTATTAATATTATTAATACATTTGGCTTAAAAGAAAACTTTCAGTTCACTTTTTTTCCTTATATCCTTAAAATTATTTCATATTACCACTTTATTACTTCTGAGGTGAGATGGAGCAAAAGGTTACAAATAGCTTAAGTTCACCTTGATGCAACGGAAGAATAAGAAGCCAGAGAAGTTTGCTGAATTAGGGTGATCTGCCACATTTATGTGCCATCAGAGACATCTGTTTTTGGAACCTAAAAAGGAACAGGATGGGAAACATTATTAAATATGAACCAGATGGTAGGTGGAATACATAGCAGAGTTCTCATAAAATGCCTTTGAAATATACTAGTGTGAGAAACCAGACAAGATATTTGGTAGGAATAACCTGGTTTTGTAGGCATTTTGGCTCAGGAGGAATTGGCATATGTATTAGAGATGTTAGTAATTTGCAGCCTCTAGATATCATTTTCTCTAATCGTCTTCATCATATTGTGAGTCCTTCCTTAGTGACTCATTCAAATAGATTCTATGTAGTTTCCTTTGCACAGAAATATTTTGGTCAAGTTAATTGACACTTTGAAAACAAAGATAAGGCTGACTACGAAATGTAATGTTAATAGTCCAAATGGAAAATTTCAGTTGTACTTTAGTTACACTAAGTCACATGAGTCTGAGTGAACTCCGGGAGATGGTGATGGACAGGGAGGCCTGGCGTGCTGCAATTCATGGGGTCGCAAAGAGTCGGACACGACTGAGCGACTGAACTGAACTGAAGTCTTAATCAGTTTGGTTCTTATAGCCATAAGAATCTCATAGAATGATACTCTGTTTTCAATTGTTTTTTCCCTGTAATTGTATAATGAGCCAACATTGCCTAGAAAGTTATTGTTTTGTCTAGGTAGAGTGCTATTACCTGAAAACTAAAGCAAACAAAATCTCGACACATATGTTTTTGTTCTTTAGCCATTTGAATTGGACACAGTTTCTAGAAATTGGAAAACACATCTGTTGATAGATAGCAAAGTATAAAACTCCCCAAATACTAAACCAGGTTTAGGCATTGTTAAAGAAATAGAAAACATAGGAAAACAGG
>SJYQ01095296.1:249042-281302 GCA_006410935.1 Redunca redunca | reverse complement strand
CCCTTAAATCTATTTCTCACTTCCACTGTATAATCATAAGGGATTTGATTGAGGCGGTTTTCCCCACTTTCTTCAATTTGAGTCTGAATTTGGCAATAAGAAGCTCATGATCTGAGCCACAGTCAGCTCCCGGTCTTGTTTTTGCTGACTGTATAGAGCTTCTCCATCTTTGGCTGCAAAGAATATAATCAATCTGATTTCGGTGTTGACCATCTGGTGATGTCCATGTGTAGAGTCTTCTCTTGTGTTGTTGGAAGAGGGTGTTTGCTATGACCAGTGTGGTTTCTTGGCAAAATTCTGTTAGCCTTTGCCCTGCTTCATTCCATATTCCAAGGCCAAACTTGCCTGTTACTCCAGGTGTTTCTTGACTTCCTACTTTTGCATTCCAGTCCCCTGTAGTGAAAAGGACATCTTTTTTGGGTGTTAGTTCTAAAAGGTCTTGTAGGTCTTCATAGAACCGTTGTACTTCAGCTTCTTCAGCCTTACTGGTTGGAGCATAGACTTGATTTACTGTGATATTGAATGGTTTGCCTTGGAAATGAACAGAAATCATTCTGTCGTTTTTGAGATTGCATCCAAGTATTGCATTTCGGACTCTTGCGTTGAATATGATGGCTACTCCATTTCTTCTAAGGGATTCCTGCCCACAGTAGTAGATATAATGGTCATCTGAGTTAAATTCACCCATTCCAGTCCATTTTTGTTAGCTGATTCCTAGAATGTCGACGTTCACTCTTGCCATCTCCTGTTTTACCACCTCTAATTTGTCTTGATTCATGGACCTTCTTACAGCATCAGACCTTGCCTCTATCACCAGTCATATTCACAGCTGGGTATAGTTTTTGCTTTGGCGCCATCCCTTCATTCTTTCTGGAGTTATTTCTCCACTGATCTCCAGTAGCATATTGGGCACCTACTGACCTGAGGAGTTCCTCTTTCATTATCCTATCATTTTGCCTTTTCATACTGTTCATGGGATTCTCAAGGCAAGAATACTGAAGTGGTTTGCCATTTCCTTTTCGGTCTGACAGAAATCTTCTAGTACAACCTTTTATATTTTAGAAGGAATAGAAGCCCTTAGAATTTAAGAGAAGAGGTGCATAACTCCTTTGTGGCCTAGACAAGGCTAGAGCTCATGTCCTCCAATTTAGTGCTCGTTGGATGATAATACTACTGCCTGTTAGACGTCAGGATTTGGGATAGAAAAGGTATGTTCATATCAGGGTAAAGTTTTTCATGTATCTAAATATTTAATGAATATTTTTTATGTAAGAAACTCTAGCAATAAGAACTTATTAAATACTTTTAACTATTATTACTTTGTATATCTCCGTTTCAAGTTGCTAAATTCATTGTATATTTCCTGGTATGCAGTTTTTTTCTAATTTATACTTCATCACCTCATAGTTTTTACATTGTTCAACTTTTAATGTTAAACAGAACTGCTGAAAGCAGCAGAGTAAAAGAAGAAATGGAACATGTGTAACTGATTTCTTATTTTAAGAGTTTTATGAAGTATAGCAGACTTCTATGAATATTTTGTATTTTGCATTTTGTCTAAGCATTGTGGCTGAGTACTATAGAATGGATTAAAGGTAAGACTGTACCTAGAAAGATGGCCTGATGCTGCATTTTACTAGGAATTGAGACTTATTTCTTGTTTTTCTAGGACATGTTAAGTCTTTTGAAGCTATCTTGGTTTTAAAATGAAAATTTGCTTGCATTTTGCATGCACCAAAAAAATTATCTTAAGTAATGCTTGTGTTCAGGGCAGTATATGTCTGGCTATCCATCCTTGGGTCTTTTTCACACCTAAATATTGACCTTGAGAGCATGGGAGGTAGATTTTAAGAAACAAATTCAGATGCCTGCCATTTGGGATTCTTTATGACATATGAAAATTATACTAGAATTTTTAAATATCAATTGGATATATCAACTGTTGGTCTATAATTTAAAGATCATATGAAGGGACGATAGGGGATTTTATTTTACTAAAGGAGTTGAAAGGAAATACATATCATTTCTGTGAAATTTTCACTATTGATAAATAAAATCAGTGTAATATTATTAACATCATGGTGGTGAGATTTCTTGAAGATGAGGGTTAGCAATGTTTTCTGTAATAGGCTAGTTCATAAATATTTTTTGCTTTTTTTGGCCATACAGTTTCTGTTGGAGCGATTCACCTCTTTTGCTACCATGCAAAAGGAGCTACAGAGAATATGTAATCAAATAAAAAACAGTTGGCTGGCCAGAGTTAGACTGTGCCTGTAGTTTCCTGACCTGTTTTAAGATGTCATAAAGTCTCTTCAGTGCATGGCACTGTGACTTTTGAAGGGAGGTAATTTGGGAAAGGGGCTTGACTCCTGAAGGGAAAAGAAAATTAATCTCTTGGAAAAGTCTAATTTTAGTACTTTCTGTAGCTGAACATTTTTTTCCATAGTTGTGTTGCCTTTATCTCTAGCAGATAATAAAGTTTTAAAATCATTTCATTATGATAGTGATTACACATTTATTCTTAAACTTGAAGTTGGTTTTGATTTCCTAGGATGTCAGTTTTATGGATTTTGTTTCCTACTGCAGCTTTGAAAGTCAGCCAAGAATATTTCTCAGTCCATAAAACATTTTCACTATGCTATTCTCCAGCTAGTTCTCAATGATCTGTGGAAATAAAGGGCAAATGCAGCATGGGAAATGAGAATCCAAAGAATTCCCTTCACCTCTACTTCAGCATTAATTGTAGCTCCCAGTTAATTCCCTTATTCATATATGCCAATAATTAAGACACCCTCAAGGGAACAGTAACATCTTTATCCTCTTACCTCAGGTGTCCAGCACAGTTTCTAACAGAGAGGCACCTAGACATTTAATTTTTGAATAAGGAAATGTAGGCTTACAGAAACTAGAGTTTAAGTTCAATCAGCTGGTGGTTACCAGAATCTGGCACCATGTGTTAGTGTCATGTATGAACTAATTTTACTTTAAAATTAAACACCCAGACAGTCTTTTTTAGTTTTGTCACTTGCATTATTTTCATAGAAGCATCATCATCCTTATTATAAAGAATTATTTGTAAGCTGTGGAATACATTCACTTGTCAAAGAGCTCCAAAAAGAATTAACGAAGTGCTAACTGATGTGTTTTTCTCAAAAAATTCAATAGTTTTTGTACACAGTAACTCTGAAAGTGATTCTGGACTCAAAAAACTTTGTCAGTTGTGCTCAGGGTACAGAAAGGATAAATGTTCTTTTCAACGTAGCTGATAGCAACAGTATTCAGATCTAACAGAGGATGACAATGTAGATACTTAACTACAGTGAGAAAACATTTTGAAAGACTATGGGCGTCCTGGGTATATTAATTAATTTTGTAGAGAGAACACCATGTTACCCTCTGCCAGAAGGCCATTCAGTCACACAGTGTAGAGGAATCAAATTGAGTCTTTTCTCACTCATTCAAGTCATTGGGTTCCAAAACCTGTGTGTCTGCAATCACACTTTAAAGCATTATAAATGAAGATCCTGAATCAATATCCACCTACCGCCTCCACCCCCCAACCCCCATTAAAAAAAAGTTTCATTTAGAAGACTCAAAAAGAGGAGAGAAGTAACAGATGACGAGAACTTCTTTTGATATAGATCTAAGAAACCAAGGATGTGGAGATTTTCTTTTCACTCAGTTTCTTCAGCCAAGCACTTCTACATCTGAGCAGTCTTACAGTATATTGGTTTTTTCCCATTTTAGAAAGTTTGCCATTTTTTAAAAAGTCATTTTTAAATTATAAAAATATCTGAGCAGTATAAAGATCTCCTTATCTGGAAATTTTTGCTATTCAAAATATATTGTGTCTTGAGGACTCTGAGGAGCCAAACTCTCACTGCGTTTGAACAGCTAGTATATAGTTAAGACTAAAATGTAAAGAAGTCTCATTACAGAGTATAGTAATTTCCTTCTAATACATCTTGTATAAACAAAGTATTTCTTAGTAGTTTATTTATTAGGCTCACTGTTTTGGGCATCCTTATGAAGGGCTCAAGAGGAGTAGTTTTTATCTTAATCTTAGCCAAAAGGCTGAAAAGCAGTTGAGTTTTTACCTTAGCATTATGTTGGTGGTTTTCATGGAAAAGTTTAAGGAAGTTTGATACTTTCTACCATGTTTTAAGTAGCTAAGTAGGGAACTGACAATATGTATCTGCTGACCTGTTTTAACTTCTGAAAATCTTTAATCATACATCATGTTCATGTTTTATTTCAGTAACATTTATGTGCCACACATTCCTTTTTCAGTTTAATTGGTTAAAATAACTTGTAAAAGGTTATACACATTGCCAGTAACCAAGGTACAGTGGTGATAATAGTTATAAGAATTATTATTATAATTATCTATTGATCTTTTCTTTCTGCTAAGTATTATGCTAGATCTTTTATACATTTTATTTAATTTTGAGAGTGCTATGGGTCTTTCCATGTTTGATTGACATAACTGAGGCTCAGAGAAGTATCTCTTACACAAGATTACACAAAAAGAAAAGTGGTAAAGCTGGCAGTTGAACGCAGCCTTACTGAGTATCATCGTGGTTTAGTTGTTAAGTCGTGTCCAACTCTTGCGACTGCATGGACTGTAGCCTGCCAGGCTTCTCTGTCCATGGGATTCTCCAGGCAAGAATACTAGAGTGGGTTGCCATTTTCTTCTCCAGGAGATCTTTCCAACCCAGGGATCATACCTGGGTCTCCTACATTGCAGGCAGATTTTTTACCAACTGAGCTACGAGGGAAGATTCACTGAGTATCACATCTTAGCTCTTTTCCAAATTCAAAGAAACCTTCCCAATAAGTACTGATCAGTGAAGATTTTACTGGAGTGATCTGTAAAACTTTATATTATATACTCATTTATTATAATCACTGTGAAATTTTAGTTTTCCTTGTCACCATTTCTAGATCTATGGCACTTAAGAAAATGACACATTTATAAGCATTTTTTCTGCTTCAGTTTTTAGCTTGTCAGAAAAATGTTTGAACTTACATGTGTTAATTTTCCTTATTTTTCTTTTGTTTGATTATGTTTATAACAGCAGCATAGGGAGGGCCAAGATGGTGAAAAATTCCCTTCAAAAAATTGCTTTTTGTAGAGGGTAAATTGAGTCAAAACTATAGAAATGTAATGAGCAGAACTATACAAATGTAATGCCTATGTTAGCTTGGAATTTTTACTAGGAAATCATGGCAAAATGAAAAAATACATACTTTATGTCATTCTCTGTGTTAACAGTTTATACAAAGCTGCAGTTATTCAGAGCACATGCAGCTTACACAGCTCTCGGACAGCTGGGGAAGATAACTCATTATATTAATATATGTCTGTCTGCTTTTATAGGGTATGTTGTTAATCTAAAGGAATTTATTTACTATTAGGTTCAAACTGAATATTGACCATAATATGACAGCATAGATATCCTGTAGTGGTCAGCTGGAATATTCAAGGCATTATTGATTTTTGATATTCCTTGATCTTGGATTTCGGTGTCAGACATTAATTTGGAGAAATTCTCAGTCATTATGGCTTCAAATATGTTCTACTCCGTCTTCTCTTTTTGGTATTTTAGATACACATATATTACATATTTTGTTGTCCACAGGTTTTGGATATTCTTTTNTTTTTTTTTTTTTTCCACTGTTTTCTTTAGTTCAGTTTTCTCTTTGCTTTTCCATTTTGAATGTTTCTGTTCACTTAAACAGAGATTATTTCCTCAGCCCTGTGTAATCCACCAATGAACCCAAAAAGGGAATTGTTTTTTATTTTCTGTTACAGTGTTACATCTCAGCATTTCTCTTTGAGCCTTAGAATTTCCATTTCTCTGCTTAATGTTGCCCTTTTCTTGCATGTCATCTACTTTGCCCACTAGAGCCCTTATCATATTCGTCATAGTTTTAAAAAATTATTGATCTAATAATTCTAGCATTCTTGCTGATTTTCTGGTTCTGATGCTAGCTTAATTTCTTCCAGCTGTGTTGGTTTGCCTTTTATTCTCCCTTACAGTTTTTTTCTTGATAGACATGGTTTACTGGGTAAAAGGAACTGTGGCAAGTAGGCCTTTAGTAGTGTAGTAGTAAGTGAGCACACAGTGAGAAGGTGTCAGTTACCAGCCAGAGGAAGAGTTCTCACCTGACCATGCTGGCCTCTTGATCTTGGACTTACCAGAGTGTGATAAATGCAGTTTTATTGTTTATAAACCACCTAGTCTGTGGTATTTTGTTATAGCAGCCTGAATGGATTAGGGTACTTGGGTCTTACATTTCTGAGGGATCTAAAAAGAATTGTTAACTTTTCAATTTATAGAGCTTTTTACTTGTTAGGAGGGAGTTAAGACTTCTAAGATTCTTACTTTATACTGGACTGGAAAACAGACCAATACTGCCCAGTTGGGGCTACCCTGATAGCCCAGTTGGTAAAGAATCTGCCTGCAATGCAGGAGACCCCGGTTTGATTCCTGGGTCGGGAAGATCTACTGGAGAAGGGATAGGCTACCCACTCCAGTGTTCTGGCCTAGAGAATTCCATGGACTGTATACTATAAACTATATATAGTATATATATATAGTATATAGTATATAGTGTGTATATGTATATATACACACTATATACTATATATAGTTTATAGTATACAGTATATAGTACATACTGTATACAGTATCTAGTATATACTGTATACTGTATATAGTATAGTATATAGTATACTGTACTATATACTATACTATATATACTATATAGTCCATGGGGTCACAAGGAGTTGGATACCACTGAGCAACTTTCAATTTCACTGCCCAGTTGTAACCTGTTTTCTATATTGTAGCCACTGTGGTCCTCAGAAACATAAATCTGATCTTGTCATATCTCTACTTGAAACTTCCTATCCACTTCAGGTTAAAATCCAAGCTCAGTAATTTGGATAATAAAGCCTTTGTCATACACCCTTGGTTTATCTTTCTCTGCTGATCTTTTACATTTTTACATTAATGCTGCTGCTGCTAAGTCGCGTCAGTCATGTCCAACTCTGTGCGACCCCATAGACAGCAGCCCACCAGGCTCCCCCGTCCCTGGGATTCTCCAGGCAAGAACACTGGAGTGGGTTGCCATTTCCTTCTCCAATGCATGAAAGGAAAAGTGAAAGTGAAGTTGCTCAGTCATGTCTGACTCTTTGTGACCCCATGGACTGCAGCCTACCAGACTCCTCCGTCCATGCTGTGCTATTCTGAAGTGGTTTCCATTTTCAGTGTTCTCTCTCTTCCCTCTGTTTTTTGACTGTCTGATCCCCACTCATTTTTTTTTTAGGTTGTAGGTTAGAAACCATTTCCTCTGGACAGCTCACCTTGACTCTCTTAAGACCTGATCCTGTGACCTTCCATAGCACCTTGTAGTGTAGTACCACAACTAATTATTAGCAAAGTAGATATAATTATAGGCCTCAGATGTAATCAGTTGGCATTCTTAAATATTTATATGCTTGTAGTCATCATGCAGGAGCCCTAGAGCTTTTGCTAGCAATGTTCCTGTCTAACATTTGGATAAGTTTTATCATGGAGCATTTTTGGAAGGATAGGTCATCTATTTATTCAAAATGTTCTAAGTTTATTCTTAAGTAGAATCAGGTCAGCAAATTCATACACCTGCCAATTGTTTACTTGCAGGAATTAGTGCTAACTAAAACAAATCTCAGTGGCTTCTCTGATTCTCCTTGCTTGCTTGCAAAGTTTCTTGACATTGGGAAAGACCATTTCATAAATTGACAGTGTAATTTATATAATAACTTGGAAGAACCAACCATTTAATTTAATTGAAAGTAATGATTTATATAACAGCCTCATGTGTTTGATTAGTGTGAATTAGAGGCTGTTCTCCTGTGTGTCAAGTTTTGGAACGTGTAATGCATGCTGAGATCTAAATTCTTCTTTAGAGATCCTGATTACTTTATTACTAAATGTATTATGTGATGATTGTATGAACATTAAGGTGTACTTGCTGTCATCCTAAGACAAGAGTATGGGGTGTGGTTTTCTACCCTCTTTCCCTCTTCCCCTCCTCTCTCACTCTGAACTGCATCTGGTTGAATTTTTATACATTTAATACATTTACAGTATTGTTTCACTCTATAATTGTCCATGCAGATGTTTATTGTGTATTTCTCAGTTCTGAACAGATTTTAGTAAATTCCAGCTAGTGCTAATGAGAATTATTATTTTGAGACTTTGATTGTGTAATATCAGGATTTTGTTCACTATTAAGACCTGTTGGGTTTACTTCTTAAGAATAGATATTCAGTAATTTTTTTGTGATCAAAGGAAATGACATTAAAGTATAGTTTCTCCAGGAGTAGCTTTGTAATTGACCTAGAACATGAACAATAGCAACAAAATAAAATGCTTTTTTTTTGCCTGCCTCTCCAGATAAGTGTATTGTGGTGACTCCTTATCTGCTGATATGTTTAAATATACTCTTAATATTTATGAAAATATCAAGATAGGTCAAAAATATCCCATTTGTAATATGTTTGTAAGGCGTTTTCTGTCTCATGTAAGCTCTGAACTTCATGTGAGAATGAATCTGTATTTTACTCATTTGTTTATTCCCAATTCTTGTCAGTTTAATTTCCATATAAAATGTAAATATCAATTAAGTAATTATGTATTTGATGAACCTTTAAAAAATAANTTATTCCCAATTCTTGTCAGTTTAATTTCCATATAAAATGTAAATACCAATTAAGTAATTATGTATTTGATGAACCTTTAAAAAATAATCTTATATCTTACTTCCCAGATATTTTATATCTGATGCTCTTTAGCATTTCATTCTTAGGGAGAAAATAATCATGGTTGATGATGGAGGAAAAGAAATTATTTCAATCTAGTTAGTTCTTGATTATGATAATTCAACAAGTAATGAATTCTGAAGCATGCATTTTATAATTTGAAAAAGACATAATGTTTCTTGGTACAGAATATACAGTCTTTTTAAAATAGTAGAGTGTTTGGGTAAATAGATTTTTAAAACTGTGTTTTTAAAAATCAGTTCTTCAGGTGCTGGGAATGTAGCTGATCGTGTCTTGGCTCAGCTCTTGACGGAAATGGATGGCATCGAACAGTTAAAGAATGTGACAATTTTGGCAGCTACCAATCGTCCAGATAGGATAGACAAGGTAAGGAAAGAAGCAGTGTGGGTGTTGTATAATTAAGAACTAGATCATTTGATTATATTGGGTTCTTTTTTTTCTTCCTGTCAAACTACTTTTTAATCATTTAGAGGATACTGAAAGATCTTAAACTAAAGGAAATGAAGAGAACAGAGAAAAAGTTTTGTTTATGTTTTTATTGCTTATGGTTTGGTATTAATGAAACTATTTTATTATCCCTTGAGTTTCTTCTCCTTCATTGTTTCATTAAACTCTCAATATAGTTCCCTATGGTATTGAAGTTCTGAAATTCGTTTTGTGTTTCATCTGATTTACTTTGAGAAGTTTTTTTTTAAATATTTTCATTCATATTAGGATAAAATTCTGGATATTCACTAACTAGTTAGACTCAAGTTATTTCCAACAGTTTTCTAGAAGTCCTGACCAAGCAATTGCTCTCAGAGTAAGTAGAATCAAAATGATAATGGGTTTTATTTCTCTTAAGAAGTTACTTAGATTATACCATTAAATTAAGCTATATAGGTGCAAAATTAATACTATCTAGCTGATGCGATGAGCTGACTCATTTGAAAAGACCCTGATGCTGGGAAAGATTGAGGGAGGAGGAGAAGGGGACGACAGAGGATGAGATGGTTTGATGGCATCACCAACTCAATGGACATGAGTTTGGGTGAACTCTAGGAGTTGGTGATGGACAGGGAGGCCTGGTGTGCTGCAGTTCATGGGGTCACAGTTGGAAATGACTGAGCGACTGAACTGAACTGATTGCTACCACTATTTTCCCCCCAAGTCATCTTTTAACAAATGAGTTCACTTAAATTTTAAGAGCCTAATTTATACTTAATGTATAATTTTTTAACAAGGGTCTAAATTGAGCGTAAAAATTTACTCCCAGGGCATCAACCAGTTTCTCAGCTTTTGTTAATGTTATTGCCTCATGTACATGACCTTATAAACTTTTTCCTCCTTGTGCACATATATACAGACTTTCAGTTTTAAATATGGGATTTTAAAAAAAATCATCTTTTTGAAAATACGAAGGTAGGTTTTATATGGGAAGAAAGCCTTGCTTTCATTCAGTTTGGTATTTTGCTATGTTATGAAGTCCCTTGGTTGATGCAGATGAGAAAGCTTTGAATGTTAATAAATTAAATTGTTCGCTTCCTGATTCAGTGTTTTATAAGAAGCTGGTTGAGTTATGAACATCTGTAGGATCTGGGTTCATACCCAGGCATCTCTCATGTCTGTTAAAAAAGATAGGACTATATCTTAACAAGAATTATAGAAAGTGCTAAAAGAGACCTTAAAGATGACCTAATCCCACCTTTTGATTTCAGTGACTCTAGAAGAATCGTCTTTTTCCTGGTAAATACGTACTGTATTTTATGATCTTTGTCTCCTAGATACTATGGCTAATGAGCTTGAAAATTTTCTTAGATTTCTTTCCCTGTAGTGTCTAATCTAATGGCCCTCTTTGGTATTTTAGTGTTGTATGTCACTGATGTTAGACACATTTCTTGAAGTAGGACTTGGGGCTTACTGTAAACTTCTTGGGTTCCTCTAAATCAAGCTATATGATTGAGCTTGATTAGTGCATGTATTAAGTTTGTCTTACTGTGTAACAAGTTACCTCAAATTTAACAGCTTCACACAATATTTATTACTGTTTCTCTAGGTAAGTCAAAATCTGGGCATGGCATGATGGGATTGTCTGCTCAGGAACTCAACAAGTTATTGGCCAACTATTTCTTTTCCTTAGTTGGTATTCCTCACCTAATTGTGGCTGAATTCAGTTCTTGTGATTGTAGACCTAAGAACTAAATTTCCTTTCTAGCTGTCACCTAGGAACCACTCTCAGCCCCTTGAGACTTGCATGGCCCCTTCCATTGTCCCAAGATAGCAATGAAGAATCTCCATCATATTTTATCCATCTTATGCTTTAAATTTCTATTGTCAGAAAAAGCCTAATTAGTGTCTTTTTAAGTCGCACCTGATCAAGTTAGATCCCTCAAGGAAAGTCTCTTCACCTTCTAGTCAGCTGGTTCAGGACTGGTTTACATTTGCAAAGCCCTTCACAATAGCATCTTGACTGAGCTAGAATTCTTCCTGCCACAGTACTCTTCAGCTTCTTCTCCAGCCCCTATGCGAGTTCTTTTCTGGGCACTAAGAATAACGTCTAACTTTCACAGAGACCAACTTATCTTTGCCATTCATTTGATTGGGTACAAACCTGCTCCTTTGAAATATTCTTTTCTGTGGAGTCTGTCTTCTTCAGATGGAGTATTTCTGTGCCTTGCTTTGTCCAGATATATCTTTCTTCAGTTATACATATAATCTCTCTTAAAGTAGAAATAGATAAATGAATTTAAACTCCTTTATTTAAAGGATACATTTTTCATGTTCTTTATAAGTGTAACAGTAAGCCTGTTGTTTAATACAGTGAAATTGTTGACGTCATCTCGTTTGCTAACTTTTTGCTCTATAAGACCTACATTGAACCTCAACCTCTTGTGTTTTGCATTGAGGTGAAATTTATCCTAGTTTTTACCTCCACCTGGTAGAAAAGACCTAAAGAAGTTTTTAAGATAAACCTAGAGATTATAAGTTATCTTGTGTCACTCTAAGGTTTTGGACCTTTATTAGCCTTCATTTTAGAATACGTCAAATACCAATACTCAGAGGTAATGGTAGATGACTTCCATTCCTTTAGGGATACTTTTGTCTATGGATATCTTTGCTCTCTTGAAGAAAATGTTTAACCACTTTGGGCAGAACTTGTCTCCAAAGGTGGGAGATTGAAGGGAGGGAAGTGGTTCTTTTATACATTTCTTTTTGCATTGTTTTTAATGTGTTTATTGCTTGCTAATAATATTTGCCTTTGGACGCAGATGCTTTGTTTTATTATGGCAACTCATAAGTGGCAATCTGCAGTATCACAGACTTTGAGAAATTAAAGTTTGGGAAATAACTTGCAAAAATTATTGTCATGTTTTTTATCTTTAATAAAATATTAACTTAACATCTTGGTTCTAAAATCACCTAATTGTTGAAAATGTGTGTTTTAAGTACCAGTATTGTTACACACTGGTAATGCCTTTTGACTATTAACCTTTGCTTCTAGATGCATCAGAGAAGTGCAAACATATACAAACACATATATGTATATATGTGTACTTATATGTATGCTTGTTTGTGTGTATGCATGCATCATATACACACACATATGTATATACTTTGATTCATTTTTTAAAATTTAGAAATACAACTTTTTTACCAAACAAATCTTAGATGAACATATTTAAATTAATATATTAAGAGTGTTTGTAATTCTATGCTGAAACTTAATTTTCTAGGTCAGAGGGATCTAAAGGCCTTTACTACTCAAATTTTTTAAAATCTGTAGTATCTAATTTGTAATAGATGAAATTTTATAATTATGACTGGCAGTAAAGCAAAACTGGTAAATGGAAAAAATATTATGTGATAAAACAATGGCTTCAGGATCATCAAATGATACCTGCTGTGCTTTCAAGTACAACTCTGAATTTAGTACATTGAACCATGGTCTAAATGTTCTGCGTATGTTCTGTAGTTGTGCAAAAGACAATAAATAGTCAGTGATTTTTGTAAAAATGTTTTAAACATTTTCTATTTCAGGTAGAATTCCATATTCATATTTAGTATGAATTTTTTATTAACTATACTTCTCTTATTACTCAGATGATATAAGCTATATCAAAGGTGTATTTTCTAGATTTTTTATGAACTATTATATTATTTGTGTATTGTTTAATAGTACTATTGGAAAAAAAAGGTTTTAGCACATGTGTGATTAGAACATGGTTTTCAAAATGTGCCCTGAATGTGTTGTTAGAAACAAAACAGTCTTAAGAGATGATTTAACAAAGAACAACTTCCTGTTATGAAATGAATAGACATAGTTTTCACCACCTGTCTTATCTGGGAAAAACAGTAGTAGGAAGAGAATAGGCGACAGGAGAATTAAAGTAAATTTCCTGTGCTGATGCTGAAGGTAGAGATTTTTTTTTTGACATAAATCTGGAAAGAAAAAGGATTGTTCTAATATGAAAGATATGATGCAGTTAGTCTAACTTGGGTACATGTAATTAAGGTGTTTGGCCATGTAAGTTAGCTTGCATACTTTACAATCCTATTGCCTGTTGACTTATAACCTCTGTATCATGATGATCTTAAGTTAGTATATTGAAATGGAAAGAATTCTTGAACTGTCAGAGAAGTAAAATTGATATCATTCTATGTCCCATATATTGTGCATTTTTAGTATCTTTTTTGGACAATATTTCAGTTTCATATAGCCTGGGGAAACTAAAGCTGGAGTTTCCTGAGGATTCAGCAAGGAAAGTGAGACACATACCTCAAGAATCACATTATCCTACTTCCTGCTATGTCATGTTTACATGTTAAGCACATTACCTGCAATGTAGCTCTCTAGGCTGAGTGAAGTGATTGCTTGGAGTCTCCAGTGGTATACCGAAGCCACCATAGACCTTTTACCCACTTACCCCCCTCTTTTAGATGAGTGAAGAGAAGTTGCATCCTTTAGAGTCCATTTTACATTAAGAATGACAGAATGTGAAGGACAGATGAAGATAAATGAGATTGTGATGTCAGGTCATTGCATTGTCTTTAGATTGATGATGGCCTGGATTTACACAACATCAGGAAACAGGGCAACAAACAATTATTTTTGATACCCAAATAATGGTTTAAGGCTCAAACTCTGGGAGTTTATATTGTTCTTTGTTAGGCTGTAGCTTACATAGCACCTTTAGAAGAATATAGTGTTAAGAGTTATAGTCCATGGTATTTCATGCACTTGTGTTGGATACTAAGGAAGAAATGATCATGTTTTCTTACCTTAGTGTTAAACAAGGTTCAGAATGGTTTAATTTTATGAATATTTTAAAATATAGTCCCTTTGGCTACTTTTAGTACTGATGCTTGGTATGGCTGCTTTTAGTACTGATGCTTGGTATATAACAGGCTCTCAATAATGATTACTACTATAATTATTATATCTAGCCTGAAACCTAGTTTTCTTATAATAGTAGAATTTGTAGAATTTTAAAAATTATGCTCTAAGCCATCTATGGAAGAGATTGCTCAACTGAGGACATTTTTGTAAGTTATGTAGAGGTCGTGAGTGATTCAGTATTATTCAAAATTATTTTCTAACTTAGTATTTTAACTCATGGAAGTTATAAACTGGAATTAATTTTCCTCCCAGTTTTTCTGAAAGACAGGTTGATTGGTTAAATATAGCACAATGTTTTTATTTCTTAAATATTATAAATTAAAAGTTGACTTTATTGATATCTTTGTAACATGGAAAAATTAGCATGCTTAGAAATGTCAGCAGATGAGAAGCTAAATATATGTAGCTTCTAATTTTCAAATGAATATGTATTCCAGAAATACCTTCAGACAGGTTAAAAATACATTTGTGAACAGTTTTCCTCTCCACCCTTCCTAGTTATAAATTAAAAGTCCTATTCATCTGTTACTGCTATTCTCAGATAAGTCAGAACTAAAAAACAAGCTGCTTGATCTAAGAAACATTAAAAGTTTAAATGAATCATAATTCTTTACTTTCCTGTAAGTATTTACAGGATGCTTTTTGATCTTTGGGCTTCCCTAGTGGCTCAGACGGTAAAGCGTCTATCTGCAAAGCAGGAGACCCGGGTTTGATCCCTGGGTTGGTAAGATCCCCTGGAGAAGGAAATGGCAGCCCACTCCTGTATTCTTGCCTGGAAAATCCCATGGACCGCGGAGTCTGGTAGGCTACTGTCCATGCGGTTGCAAAGAGTCGGACACGACTGAGCGACTTCCCTTTTCACTTTTTGATCTTTAATATTTATCAAAATGATATGGAGAGTCTTAGAGTGTTTAGAAGGTGAGCCACAGTGTGGTCAGATGTGGGAGGCTTCTCGCAAGGTCATTTTCCAGTTTCAGCTTTACCATGATTTTGTAAGACAGAAGTAGTTTTGTTATTGTTGCTGTTTGTGTGTGGGTTTTTTTGTTTTTTTAAAGCATTAAGTGTTTTCAGTATTTTTATTATGGCAGCAGTTAACAAGGGTTTAAGCTTCAGGAACGGGGGAATGGAATTTTGTCAGAGGTGGTATGCATATGTGAGTCATGTCTCATTTCAGTTCAGTTCAGTCGCTCAGTCGTGTCCGACTCTTTGCGACCCCATGAATCACAGCACACCAGGCCTCCCTGTCCATCACTAACTCCCGGAGTTCACTCAGACTCATGTCCATCGAGTCAGTGATGCCATCCAGCCATCTCATCCTCGGTCGTCCCCTTCTCCTCCTGCCCCCAATCCCTCCCAGCATCAGAGTCTTTTCCAATGAGTCAACTCTTCGCATGAGATGGCCATAGTACTGGAGTTCCAGCTTTAGCACCATTCCTTCCAAAGAAATCCCAGGGCTGATCTCCTTCAGAATGGATTGGTTGGATCTCCTTGCAGTCCAAGGGACTCTCAAGAGTCTTCTCCAACACCACAGTTCAAAAGCATCAATTCTTCAGCACTCAGCCTTCTTTAATTTAAACAAGGAGGTGAAGACCTGTACTCTAAAAGTTATGTTAATGAAGGAAATTAAATATGACTCTAATGGAAAGATATACTGTGCTTATGGATTAAAAGAATTAATATTTTAAAATGTCCCTACTATCCACATCAGTCTCAGAGTCAATCCCTATCAAAATTCCAGGGGAATTTTTCATAGAGCTAGAACAAATAATCCTGAAAATTTATATGAACTCATAAAGGATAGCCAAAGCAGCCTTGTGAGAGAAGAACCAAGTAGCACTCATCATGCTCCCTGATTTCTAACTATACTACAAAGTGTAGTAATCAAAACAATATGATACTGGCACAGAAATAGACATATAGATCAATGGAGTAAAATAGAGAACCTAGATATAAACCTATGCTTGTATAGTCACTTAATTATATCAGTGGTGTCAAGAATGTACAGTGGGGAAAAGACAGTCTCTTCAATAAATGATGTTGGGAAAACTGGACAGCAGCATGTGAAAGAATCAAACTGGATCACTTTCTTATACTAAGTGCAAATAAACTCAAAATAGATTAAAATATAAGGCCTAAAATTACAAAAGTCCTAGAACAAAGCATAGTAAGTTCTTTAAGATTGGTCTTAGCAATATTTTTTGAATCTGCCTTCTGAGGCAAAGGCAACAAAAGCAAAATAAACAAATGGGACTACATCGAAATAAAAGCTTTTGCACAGCAAAAAAAACTATCAATAAAATGAAAAGGCTACCACTTGCTGACTGGGAGAAGATATTAGCAATGATATATCCAATAAGGGAGTAATATTCAAAATGTTCAAAGAACCAATACAAGTCAACATCAGTAAACAACTCAGTTAAAAACTGGGCAAAAAAGTACACATTTTTCCAAAGTGGACACAGATGACTAACAGATACATGAAATGATGCTCAACATCATAGTCATCAGGGAACTGCAAATTAAAGCCACAATCAGATATTGCCTTATACCTGTCAGAATGCTTTTATAAAGAAGATAACAGGTATTAGCAGAGATTAAATAGAAACTGCCATATTACTCAGAAATTCTACTTCTCAGTATTTATTTGAGAAACAGCAACACTGATATAAGAAGAGAGATGCATCCCAGTGCTTATTGCAGCATTATTTACAACAGCCAAGGTAAGGAAGCAACGTAAGTGCTCGATGATAAGTGAGTGGATAAAGAAGACATGAGATGTAGATACTGTATACCCATACGCATAGGGGCTTCCTAGCTTGTCTCAGTGCTAAAGAATCCACCTGCCAATGTAGGAGATGGGGATTTGATCCCTCAGTCAGGAAGATAACCTGAGGTAGGAAATGGCAACTCACCCAGTATTTTGCCTGGAAAATTCTGTGGACAAAGGAGCCTGGTAGACCATAGTCCTTGAAGTCACAAGAGTCAGTCATGACTGAGCGACTGAGCATGCATGCATGCGCGCGTGCGCGCGCGCGCGCGCACACACACACACACACACACACACGCGGAATATTACTAAGCCATAAAAATTATAATCTTGCCACTTGGGACAACTTGGATGAACCTAGAGTGTGTTATGGTAAATGAAAAAAGTCGGAAAGATAAATACTGTATTTCACTTACATGTGAAACCTAAAAAGCGTAACAAATGAACAGACTTAACAAAACAGACTCATAGATGTGGTTGCTAGAGTAGAGAGGAGTGAGGGGATAGGTAAAATAAGTGAAGAGGATTAAGGTTATAAACTTCCAGGTATAAGATAAGTAAGTCATAAAGATAAAATTGTACAGCATAGGAAATATAGTCAATAACATTGTTATAACCTTGTGTAGTGACATTAAGTAGATTTACCATGATGATCATTACATAATGTATAAAAATGCCAAGTCACTATTTTGTATACCTAAGCCTAATATAATATTGGAAGTCAGTTATACTTCAATAAAAATGGCAAGAATAACTGAAACACACAACATGAGTGAAATTCAAGGATATTTCTCTAAGTAAAAGAAAGTAGAAAAGATTATATATTGTATTATTCCATTTGTATGAAATTTCTAGAGAAGTCAGACCTATAAAAACAAAAAGCAGATTATTGTCTGATGCTAACCCTTGGAGAGCAGGAGCAAACAAGTCAATCCTAAAGTCATCCCTGAATATTCATTGGAAGGACTAGTGCTGAAGCTGAAGCTCCAGTACTTTGGCCACCTGATGCAAAGAGCTGACTCATTGGAAAAGACCCTGGTGCTGGAAAAGATTGAGGGCAACAGGAGAAGGGGGTGACAGGATGAGCTGGTTGGATGGCATCACCGACTTGATGGACATGAGTTTGAGCAAATGCTAGGAGATAGTGAAGGACAGGGAAGCCTGGTGTACTGCAGTCCATAGGGTCAAAAAAAGTTGAACATGACTTAGCGACTGAACAACAATAGGTGTGGGAGAAGAGACTGACAGCAAAGCTGCTAAGGGAAATTTTCCAGATTCTGAAAATATTATAAAACTAGATTTTGTTGATGGTTGTACTACAAATATTGAATGTACACTTTAAATGAGTGTATTTTATGATATGTAAATTGTATCTCGAAATGAGCCTATTTAGGGGGAAAAAAAATGTGACTGATACAAAAAGATCTTGGTTTCTAACTCAAGCTCTGTTGCTATCAAACAGTGTATTCTTTGAAATTATTTAGCCTCTCTGGACCTCTATTTCTGTACCTGTCAAAGATGTACTACACAATCTGTAATATTGTCTTTAAGGTTCTCAGTTCTTTTATTTTGTGACACAGAAATAGTAATAGAGATTCCAAATGCTGCATTAAGGGTTGATATTTACCAAACAAATTTCTGGAGTTTTTGTTTTGTCTTTTGAGGTTTTATGCTTTTTTTTTTTAAGTGTTTTATTCAGGTATCACCTTTTCAAATGTTCTTGTTTTTGAAAAGTTCCTTTCTTCATACAGGTTATAAAGTAGGCAAATATCATCCAGGTGCAGAAGTGACTTTCCTTTTTAACCACTTGATTGTCAGAAAATGGGGGTTGGGGGAGAGCCATAAATCAGCCTTAAAGGTAATGTTGTGAAATAGAAAACTTAGCTGACAGTTGAAAAACACCTTAACTTCTTCCCTGAAAATTTATTACTCTTTAAAAAAGGAAAACTTGTTGAGCTGCATATTTTCTGTTTTCATAGTTGTCTGTTCAGCCTGTAATATTTTGGTTTATTTACTATGCTGTTTAAAACCTTCTATTAATGTAAAAATAATTATGAGTTACACCAGAAATGTCTGACTATGATTATTTAGAATTGAATCATTTTTAAAGTTGAAAAATCTTCTCTTGGATTATTAATACCTATAGAATTTCATGTTTGGGAACTAATGTTAAGTGTAGCCAAGAACTAAATCTGGAGCCATTTTTTGACTATTTTAAAGTCAAATAGAAGAGCTAGTTTGGTGATTATTTTTAAAGTGCTTATAGAGGGTTAACAGTAATATGCCATATTTTGGTGTGGCATTATATTTTCTTTTGTGTTTGTGTGTTTAAAAGTGGTGTACAAAGGTATCAGACAGGGGCATATAAGAAAATTCAGTTCTTAAGATATGTGTCATCTAATTTGAAATACAGGTAAATTTTGAAGTATTATAATCATAAAACATGAACAGTGTAAACTTTGTATTCAATAATTATTGGTGTATACATTAGAGTAAATTTGAAAAATGGATTTTTTTTTCATTTTTTAAAATTTTTATTTTTACTTTATTTTGCTTTACAATACTGTATTGGTTTTGCCATACATCAACATGAATCAGCCACGGGTGCACATGAGTTCCCAATCCTGAACCCCCTTCCCACCTCCCACCCCATACCATCTCTCTGGATCATCCCCATGCACCAGCCCCAAGCATCCTGTATCCTGCATCAAACACAGACTGGCGATTCGCTTCTTACATGATAGTATACATGTTTCAATGCCATTCTCCCAAATTATCTCACCCTTTCCCTCTCCCATAGAGTCCAAAAGTCCATTTTATGAAGAATGGATTTTAGATCTCATACTTTGGTCTCTATTATCATCTGTGTTCTATATTTGACAATACATTTGGTACTGCAATTACTCTTTTTGAACACAAGATGGTGACGCTCACCTGAAATGTTTCCTGCATGTAGGATGTATTGCTTTCATTTATTTTAGTCATCAATTGCATTTTAATTTATTCATTTATTTTACCTATTGATTGAAGTATAGGTGATTTACCGTATTATGTTAGTTTCGGATGTGCAGTATAGTGATGCAATATTTTAAAATTTATCCTCCATTAACAGTTATCAGAATATAATGGTTATAATCCTCAGTACTACACAATATACTTTTGTTGTTTATCTATTTTGTACATAGTAGTTTGTGTTTCTTAATCTGATCATGGCATCCCGTCCCAACACTTCATGGAAAATAGATGGGGAAACAGTGACAGACTTTATTTTGGGGAGCTCCAAAATCACTGCAGATGGTGACGGCAGCTGTGAAATTAAAAGACTCCGGCTTCTTGTAAGGAAAGCTGTGACCAACCTAGACAGCATATTAAAAAGCATTGACATTACTTTGCCAATAAAGGTCTGACTAGTCTACGGGGTCGCCCAGAGTCAAACACGACTGAAGCAACTTAGCAGCAGCAGCAGTCAAAGCTATGGTTTTTCCAGTTGTTATGTATGGATGTGAGAGCTGGACTATAAAGAAAGCTGAGCACCAAAGAATTGATGCTTTTGAACTGTGGTGTTGGAGAAGACTCTTGAGAGTCCCTTGGACTGCATGGAGACCCAACCAGTCTATCCTAAAGGAAATTGGTCCTGAATACTTATTGGAAGGACTGATCCTGAAGCTGAAACTCCAATATTTTGGCCACCTGATGCAAAGGACTGACTTGCTAGAAAAGATCCTGATGCTGGGAAAGATTGAAGGTGGGAGGAGAAGGGGACAACAGAGAATGAGTTGGTTGGATGGTATCACCGACTCTATGAACATGAGTTTGAGTAAACTCTGGGTATTGGTGATGGACAGGGAAGCCTGGCATGCTGCAATTGATGGGGGTCGCAAAGAGTCGGACATGACTGAGTGACTGAACTGAACTCTTCTGAGTTTGTATTTCTTAATCCCATACTAACATACCCTCTCCCCTCTTCTCTTTCCCCTCTGGTAACCACTGGTTTGTTTTCTGTATATGTGAATGTGTTGCTCCTTTGCTGTATGAATTCATTTGTATTGTTTTTTAGATTACAATTGTAAGTGGTATCATAACAGTCTTTATCTCTGTCTCATTTCATTTTATATAAATAGCTCATAAAACTCAATATCAAAAAAACTTACAACCCAAATAAAAAATGGGCAGAAGACCTGAATAGACATTTTTCCAAAGAAGACACACAGATAGCTAACAAACATTTGAAAAGATGTTCAACCTCACTAATTAATAGAGAAATACAAATAAAAACCATAATGAGATATCACCTCACACTTCTCAGAATGGCTATCATCAAAAAGTTTACAAACAATGAATGTTGGAGAGGATGTGGAGAAAAGGGAACCCTTACACTGATGGCATCTGGTCCCATCACTTCATGGGAAATAGATGGGGAAACAGTGGAAACAGTGTCAGACTTTATTTTGGGGGGCTCCAAAATCACTGCAGATGGTGATTGCAGCCATGAAATTAAAAGATGCTTACTCCTTGGAAGGAAAGTTATGACCAACCTAGATAGCATATTAAAAAACAGAGATATTACTTTGCCAACAAAGGTCTGTCTAGTCAAGGCTATGGTTTTTCCAGTGGTCATGTATGGAGGTGAGAATTGGACTGTGAAGAAAGCTGAGTGTCAAAGAATTGATGCTTTTGAACTGTGGTGTTGGAGAAGACTCTTGAGAGTCCCTTGGACTCTAAGGAGATCCAACCAGTCCATCCTAAAGGAGACCAGTCCTGGGTGTTCATTGGGAGGACTGATGCTGAAGCTGAAACTCCAATACTTTGGCCACCTGATGCAAAGAGTTAACTCATTGGAAAAGACCGTGATGCTGGGAGGGATTAGGGGCAGGAGGAGAAGGGGACAACAGAGGATGAAATGGCTGGATGTCATTACTGACTTGATGCACATGAGTTTGGGTGGACTCCAGGAGTTGGTGATGGACAGGGAGGCCTGGTGTGCTGTGATTCATGGTGTCGCAAAGAGTCGGACACGACTGAGCAACTGAACTGAACTGACACTGACACTGATGGTTAGATTGTAAATTGTAGTCACTGGAAAACAATATAGGAGATTCCTCAAAAAAATCTAAGAATAGAGTTACCGTATGATCCAGCAAGCAATCCTACTCCTGGATATATATCCTAAAAAAAAAAAACACACACACACACACAAACTGATTTCCAAGAAGATGCATGCATCCCAGTATTCATATTATTCAAGATATGAAATAAATATTCACAGTAGCTAAGATATGAAAATAACCCATGTCCATAAATGAATGAATAAAGAAGATGTGTGTGTGTGTGTGTATATACATATATATACACACACAATGGATATTACTTGGGATCTGCTGCTGTTAGAGGCTTCTCCTCTGCAACTGATAAATGAACAGCTTAAAGGACTGAGTGGAATTGGTGTTGCTTTAAAAAGTAGTTGAGGGCTTCCCTGTGGCTTAGTGGTAAAGAACACATCTGCCAAGTGCAGGAGACATGGGTTCTATCCCTGGCCCAGGGAGATCCTCTGTGCCATGGATCAGTAAAGCTCATGTACCACAACCACTGAGCCTGTGCTTTAGAGCCTGGGAGCCACAACTCCTGAGCCCATGTGGTGGGCTAGTGAAGCCCGTACACCCTAGAACCCATGCTCCCCAACAGGAGAAGCCAGTGCACCACAGATAGAGTAGCCCCCACTAGCTGCAACTAGAGAAAAGCCTGCATAGCAACGAAAACCCAGCCCAGCCAAAAGTAAATAAAATTATAAATAAAAACAGTGGTTGAAATTTTTGTCTCTTCTTCTGTATTAGCTTACTTAACAAACAGTGATTTACGTTACTGCAGGTTTATGTAAGTTTGGGAGTTGAGAACATTAAGAAAATGGGAATTTGAACAGTGTAGAGAGAACAGTCATTAAGCATATACTGTGCACCAGGTATGTGCTGGGGAATTTGCATATATTATCTAAGTGATTCTTGTTCAATGTAAGCAATCTATATTTTATACAGTACCAGTGTATTCCTTTGGAGAAGGAAATGGCAACCCACTCCAGTATTCTTGCCTGGAAAATCCCGTGGACAGAGGAGCCTGATGGACTGCAGTCCATGGGATCGCAAAGAGTCAGATGAGACTGAAGGGACTTAGGACACAGTGTATTCCTTAACTTCATAAATTGCAGGATTAGTAGTGTGTTCTCTCTCATAAGAACTATGGTATACCATCCATTTAGTATCCTGTTTTAATGAAGTTGTCAATCTGTCTTTTTTTTAAGAAAAAATTTCTTATATAGTTAAATATATCCTTATCATACGTATAGCCACTCTAATCCTAGGTGTTTGTCCAACAGAAATTAAATTTGTCCACACGAAGACCTTTAAGTTAAACTTTTTAAAGCAGCTTTGTTTGCAATTACCAAAACAGGCCCATGTCTATCAGTTGATGAATGGATAAAGAACTTATGTTCCTACAGTGAAGTTCAGTTCAGTTCAGTCGCTCAGTAGTCTCCGACTCTTTGCAACCCCATGAATCGCAGCACGCCAGGCCTCCCTGTCCATCACCATCTCCCGGAGTTCACTCAGACTCATGTCCATCGAGTCAGTGATGCCATCCAGTCATCTCATCCTCTGTCGTCCCCTTCTCCTCCTGCCCCCAATCCCTCCCAGCATCAGAGTCTTTTCCAACGAGTCAACTCTTCTCATGAGGTGGCCAGAGTACTGGAGTTTCAGCTTTAGCATCATTCCTCCAAAGAAATCCCAGGGCTGATGTCCTTCAGAATGGATTGGTTGGATCTCCTTGCAGTCCAAGGGACTCTCAAGAGTCTTCTCTAACACCACAGTTCAGAAGCATCAATTCTTTGGTGCTCAGCCTTCTTCACAGTCCAACTCTCACATCCATACATGACCACTGGAAAAACCATAGCCTTGACTAGACTGTTCAGCTATAAAAAGACATAAACTGATACATGCAACAAGATGAACGAAATCTTAGAATTGTCATGCTGGACAAAACAAGACAGGCTACACAATGTCCCATTCATGGGACAGTGTTCAAAAGGCAGGGTGCCGCTGCTGCTGTTGCTGCTGCTAAGTTACTTTAGTCGTGTCATACTCTGTGTGACCCCATAGATGGCAGCACGCCAGGCTCCGCCATCCCTGGGATTCTGCAGGCAAGAACACTGGAGTGGGTTGCCATTTCCTTCTTTAATGCGTGAAAGTGAAAAGTGAAAGTGAAGTCACTTAGTTGTGTCCCGACTCTTCACAACCCCATGAACTGCAGCCTACCAGGTTCCTTCACTCATGGGATTTTCCAGGCAAGAGTACTAGAGTGGGTTGCCATTGCTTTCTCTGAAAGGCAGGATGATAGGATCAGAAATTGGAATTGATAGTTGGAGGGAAGGGCCATGGACCACAGAGGGCAATGAGGAAACTTTTTGGAATGATGGAAGTTTGTATTTTGGTTATATATATTTTGTAGTTTGTATTTTGGTTATACTGATGATCAATCAGACTGTACGTGTTTGTCAAAATGTTTCTGTCTATAAAACTAAAAATAGAGAATTTTACACTATTTAAAGTGAATTTCAATAAATGTGACCATTAAACACATTTGGGGTGGAAAAAAGCAATGTGTTTTAATTGTAAATGCAAAGGAAGAAAAGTCAACTTTATTTCAGCAACAGTTTCTTCCCAGTAGTACATTCTTGGAGGTAAAGCCTCACACATCCTGGCTCTTTTCCTAGCATTTGTCTTCTGATAACCCATTTATGCAGACCTTCCTCTGTCAATGCCTCAGTAAGCTCAGAACTACCTCACCAGATTTTGTTCTCAGACATTGCTACCCAGCTTTGAAGGCAGAAGTAGGTGTTAGAATTTTGATGTTGGGACAATTAGAGAATTTGGTTTGTTAACAAAAATTTGGCAAAGTAGAGGTTTTACAAATAAATATTTTAGAGAAGTTATTAAATACCAAAGTCAGTTAACTTGTTACACATGTATCATGGACAATTTTTAGTCTAGTTTTTATTGAAATAAAGTGTAACTAAAATTATGATAATATACTTTTCCTTCGTATAGTTTTTAAACACTAGATTATACTCTTGTCTCCTGGAGGGGACAGTGGAAGTGAATCAGATCAATGCTTTAGACCAATCATTATACTGCATATCAAGTAATAGTGTTTACATTCCAGTAACCTTTTAATCTCTTATGCCAATAAAATTTATGGTCCAAAGGTTACATATTTGATGACAGACTTATTAGTTATATTTTGCTAAGGAGAAAAGAAGTATAAGTCAATCATAATACTCACACCTTTTGGAAATCTTGATTCTCAAACTTTTTTGTATTAAAGTACAAAAAAGGGGTTATGATCTAATAAAATAAAATCAAGAAGTGTTATAGTTTGTGTAAGTAGACAGGTGAAGGAAATTAAATGTTAATGTGTGGGGCAGTAAGCAAAATTATATTTTTAAGTACATTTTAGCATACTTTTGGAGCTTTAAGAGTTCTCCTTCATTAATCCTTTATTTTCAGGCTTAATGATGTACTCATTTCCTCCTCTGGATAAAATGTAGGTATGCTCTTTCAAAGGCCAGTGGAAAGCTGATATTTTATTGAGTGCAGCAACTTTATGAGGTTGGCGCTATTATTGCCCCCGGTTTACAGTTGAGGAAACTATTACTTTAAAAGATTTAAGTAAATTGCCTGCTTCACTGGAGCTGACAGTTTAACAAATTCACACAATTTCCAAACTCACACTCTGAACCACTAACTAAATTAATTCTTAAATTCTGTATCAGACTTAATGTGTTTGAATTGTTTGCTTATTTAGTACTTTGAGCAGCTTCTGCATTTGCCTTTATTTACCCAAATTCAGTCTCTGATATTTGCATCGTATTACCAGATGGCTGGTAGTGCTACGTGTGTGTATGTGTGTGTGTATTCTCTCTCACAAAAACTATGGGATAACATTAGTCTAGTACCTTCTGTCCCAGTTTGAGTGAGTCTCCAATTTTCACTTAAAAGAGAGAGGGAAAGGGAAAGAGAAAAGACAAAAGAAAACAGAGAGGGAGAAGTGGAGTTTTCATGGGTTGTATTTGTTGTAATTATGTTTCGTTTATTTGAGTTGGTTGATTAGAATTGAAAAAGTAAATATTTGCAAGTAGGTGATTAATTTGCCTTTATTCTAGAAGGAAATTTTAACTGAAGCCTTAAGCCAATTAGATATAGAATAAACTAAGAAGAGATTGGAAAACTCCTGTGCTGATTGCATATTTTTTATACATTAAGTTTTATTGGAACACAGCCACACTCATTACTTGTTTGGCTGACAGTCTGAAAAGGTTTATTGTCTGACCCTTGAAGAAAACCCCTGAACAAATTTTGGGACCCAACTGTTCAGATAAACTATTTATGGTTTGGATTGTCATACAATAAATGCTTATTGAACATCTTTTATGTGCCAGGCCATGAGCTAAGTGATGGAGAGGCAAAACTAATGTCCTGCAAACATGTTTGACTCTCACTTTTATTACTAATTATAACACCAGTTGCAGAAAGGTAGTAGGAGTTACTGGAGCTATGAAATACTCATCAGACAGATCTAATTTCTGAAGCAGTAATAATAGTGCATCTCTTAGGCAATAGCCTTATCAGTTATGACACCATAGATACTTCAGTTCCTTTTGACTGGTTTTCCTGATTCTCTTCTAGGCTACTCAGTTGTTTATACACACACAGACACACACACACACACTATTTATTATCATATAGTTTACTTACAGTGTTTATTACTCTCTATCTCCTGTTGTCCCAGTGTTAACTCCATAAAGGCAAGGATTTCTGTTCTGTTTACTGATGTATTTCAAGTACCTGGAAGACATAGTAAGCAGTTAGCATGAAGCAGACCTGCCTTACATACTCTTCTTAATAGCTATATTAGCTTACTTGGAAAGCATCAGTGTTTTCATATCAGCTATAATTTTGTTGATTGAAAATGAAAAAAATTTGCAGGGCCAAATTGTGTATCTTTTTGTTTTATATGTTCTATAAAAGTTAGATAACTGTTTAGTAAAAATCGTTTTGTGTAGTTGAGTAAAATTATTTATTGAAAAGAAAAGTGCACACTTTTATGTTCACAATTAAAACTTATGTTAACTGTTCTGATAACCTTGAGGAAGTAATGTAGTTGCACGTTTAATTACTGTTAAAATAATAATTTCTCATAGAACTTCTTTTTCTCTTCGTTACATTTGTAAGTATGTTTTGCTGATAGTTGATTACTCTGCCTGCATAGTTTGCAAAATTAGTAAGGAGAACAGTATTCTGAAGCCAAGTTTCCATGAGTTGATATTTCACATTCATTTTTGTGACCTGAACCTGTATTCCTTCAGACAGTGAGAAAAGCCAAATGTTCTCATAAGCAGTGAGGATTTTCTTCATGGAAAACAAAGACATAAAAGTGTATTCCATATAAAAGTATAATGTGTATATGGAATATTATAAGTAAATCTACCTATATAAATATGAATAAATGCTTTTAAGCATTTCATTGTAGGATTTTGTCTTGGTATTATTTTTAAGGTAAAAATGAAAATAAAAATTGAATATATGAAGGGAATCAGAAAAATCCAGAAATATTACGATTAATTGAGCAGGCAACAGCATCTGTAATTCTAATGACCCTGCAAAGTAGTATTTGTGTTTACAGAGATGAGGAAATTTATGTTCAGGGAAATTAATAGCTTGCCATGGTTCAAGAACTAATAAATAATAAAGGCAGTATTGTACGGCAAGACTTTCTGTCTCTGAATACCTTATTTATCCTATAGCATGTCCTATAGTTTCTCCTATATTGTCATGATGTACCCCCCAAATAACTATATTGATACTTCATTTAAAAATGTTACATATTGTACATTTTCATTCTATACTTTTAAAATTTAACTTTTTGTAACACAGTATGCTTCTAAATAACCTGGAAAGAGTGTTCCATGAAAGGAAATGGTTTCCTAATTTCAGGGAGTGGTGCATGGAGGAAATAAATGCCTCCTTGTCTTTCATTTTAAAGCTAAAGCCATTGCTTTCCAATTTTCAGCTGACATATTTTCTTCCATTTTACCTCTCTCATCTCATTAGCATACTAGGCATTATATAGCCACATATATACATGCACATAATCACAGTATGATTTTCAAAATATTTTACTTAAATTTTTAATATTTCAAAAGTTTTTAATTGAAAGTACTGTGTATAAGAACATTGACCAAAGACATCTTTATTATATAAACTGAATGCTGAAGAAAGTGGGATGTTATATGGTACTTTTTATGACTGTAGTATATATTGTTCATATCATTAACTGGAATTAGCCAGCCATGTTAGCCAAGAAATTGAGATACCATAATTAAGTAGCCCTTTATATAAAATTCACTTCTACTTTTACAAAATTCAGACGTTTCGTTGTTTTAAGAATAAAAACTTCATTTCATTTAGTGAGTTTTCCATTTTTAAAACATTAAGAAATAATGTATTGTTTTCACTGAGACTTGAGGGTATATGACCTATGAACCCTTGTAATCTGGTTTAGTATAAAATTTGATGTTATCTTGTTATATAGACATCTACATTCTCAAATAGCTCTCAGATTTTACATTTAATAAAGACACTGAAAAGGCTTATTAAACTTTTTACTTGATGAAAGGTTGAGAAACCAAAGGGCAGTGAAGGAATTAGTATTTCTGATAATGGTTATACATTCAAGTCTTGTGGTGGCATATGGAAAAGAATCCTAGCCTTGAAAAATAGGGAAATTTAAGTTTTAATATTGTATTTAATTCTCTAACTTTTAAGTGACTCCTTATAGTTGCCTCTCATTTCTGCCTCTTTTTAATCACAAATTTAACTTTTCCCCTTTTAGAGTAGATCATAAAACCAAAAAAGAGTAAAAGGTTAATTATAACAGTGTAGTAAAATTATTTTGTATACATTTAAACATTAATGTGTGTTTGTATGTGTGTGTTTAGTTGCTTAGTCATTTCCGATTCTTTGTGACCCCAAGGACTGTAGCCAGGCTCCTCTGTCCATCGGATTTCCCAGGCAAGAATACTGGAATGGGTTGCCATTTCCTTCTCGAGGGGATTTTCCTGACCCAGGGCTTGAACCCACGTCTCCTGTGTCTCCTGCATTGACAGGCAGATTCTTTACCCATTGAGCAATTAACCCAAATATGACACATATAAGTTCAGTTGCTCAGTCATGTCCGACTCTTTGCGACCCCATGAATCGCAGCACGCCAGGCCTCCCTGTCCATCACCATCTCCCGGAGTTCACTCAGACTCACGCCCATCGTGTCCGTGATGCCATCCAGCNTCTCCTGGAAATCTTGATTCCAGCTTGTGTTTCTTCCAGTCCAGCATTTCTCATGATGTACTCTGCATATAAGTTAAATAAGCAGGGTGACAATATACAGCCTTGACGGACTCCTTTTCCTATTTGAAACCAGTCTGTTGTTCCATGTCCAGTTCTAACTGTTCCTGACCTGCATATAGATTTCTCAAGAGGCAGGTCAGGTGGTCTGTTATTCCCATTTCTTTCAGAATTTTCCACGGTTTATTGTGATCCACACAGTCAAAGGCTTTGGCATAGTCAATAAAGCAGAAATAAATGTTTTTCTGGAACTCTCTTGCTTTTTCTATGATCCAGCGGATGTTAGCAATTTGATCTCTGGTTCCTCTGCCTTTTCTAAAACCAGCTTGAACATCAGGGAGTTCACGGTACATTTAAACATTATTTAAATGTTAATTCTTATTATAGTATTAATGATTACAATGATAGAGGATCTTATGGATACTGTTTATTAATACCAAGGATTGCCTCAAACTAATATCTGTTGAATGAGTATATGATTGAATGATTGTATGAATTTAGAGCTCTGGGCTCCTCCCTTTTAATGGATGGTCCTTCTCCTTGGTTTTGAAAATATTATATTAAAAAACAGCTTAATGGGTTTTTTTAGTTATTTTATATAAAGGCCAAAGAGAAACCATGGAGTCCTCCTAAAGACAAATGAGGTAAAGAATAACCCCCAAAATTGATGGGCTAAATTATTAATTTCTATTTGTTTTCTATGTTCCTCAGTTCATGGAAATTAAAATTCAGCTATGGAGGCAGTTCTCTTGAGTTTTTTGTTTGAGTCTGTCAAATTTGTTTTTTTCTATATCAGACAGTAATACTGCTCAAGATGATTCTTGATTTAAGGATTTTTTTTTTTTTGTATTTCATATTTGTCTATTTATCAGTTAAGTCATATGAAACTTAATTACTTCCATCATTCAGATCTCAGTTTCTTTCCCATCAGTGAAATAGTGGTATGGAATCATTTTGTGTAAACAGTTGGCTACAAGTACAAAGACAGAAACTTAAATACAGAATAGTAAATTTGTTTGTATTTTTCTTTATCTGATTCCCAAGCATTAACATTTTTTCTTCTGGTACCAGTGTAAGAGTCTTCAAAAGTGTCCCTGGGGCACAGAAATTCTGTTTAAATATTTCCATGTGCTTTATCTTCTTGATATTTTAATTTTGCAGAATGAATTTGCCATTTACTTTTGATGAAGTTAGTATCTATATAGTATCTTTAGATTATTATTTCCTTTATCGAGGATAATTTGAATGTTAGAGTTTTTTAAATACATGTACATAGATGGCTATTAGTAATCAGATTTGGTTTGCAACTAATCTGTAATTTAGTTATCAGGAGCTAGTGGGGAGTCATTCACATATTTTTATTTCCTGTGTCATGTACTTACAAATATTTGATGGTCTTCATTGGCTTTTTTCTCTGATGTGTTTTGAACTTCAAAGAATGAAGCACTACATACTTATCTCTCTGTATGTGCATTTTCTTGTGTTTGTATTGGTTTTAAGTAATCTACTATACATGTAAGTGTACATTTAAAAATGATAGTCCTTCCAAAAGCTTTGCTTGGGGTCTTTGCTGGGAGGACAGTTTAGAGGGATGAAGCGGGTCGCTTGCTTTACTGTTTATCATTTTCCCAGACAAATCCACAGAGACAGGCTGCTGATAGGATAGGAGAAAAACAACAAAAACAAATACAGTGCTTTGGCTTGGAACTGAATTGTATTATATGCACTGTCAGCTAGAGTCTTTGCTCACTTACCCAGACAATCTCTACAGGGATTAAAACATCCCCCTGCATTAGTAATAGCCTTTAGTATGCTGCAGCCTCATATCCAGTTAAAAATAAATCAAGCTATAATCAGTTTTTAATAGCTTGCAAAATCCTCACTAGTTCAGCCTTTGAGGAGTGTGATTATGCTGAAAAATCAAACAGGAGTGTTAGTAATTAAATTACTAATTACCTGTATTTCATTTTTAGTTTCCATATATAGCTCCTTACAACCTCCGCTTTGAGCCTGATTCGGAAGGTTGACATTTTGTCATCTTTGTCAAAGTTAGCAAGAAAAACATAAGCCCTTACAGTAATGGGTACACTGGTAATTCAAGACTATTTTTAGGACATTTTGCTTATTTTTTAGATTTATAAGAATTTTGACTCTATAAGAAAGTTTAGAGGGACAGATTTATAGAAACAAACAAGAAGAAAAACTTCAAAAGATGCTGTAAACCAAACAGAAACTATCAGAACCAGATTCTATATCAATGTCTGAGCTATCCAGAAGCTGATTATCTATTCTTTCCTCTAAAATTTTTAATAATGGGGATTTTGTAATCTCTAGCAGTGATTCTCAACCTGGTGATTCCTACTCACCACTCCTCTTGGACATTTGACAATGTCTGAAGACATTTTTGGTTGTTGCAAGTAGAGTGATGATATTGACATCCAATAGATAGAGAGCAGGGCTGCTGCTGGACATCCTATATTGTACAAGGGAGCTCCCATAACAAATATTATCTAGCCAAAAAGTCAGTCATGTTGATGTAGAAAAATCTTGCTCTCAAGCATGAATTTTATCCTGATGGTAATTTTCCAAAATGAATAGCCACACTGATACTTAGAATGTTTTATAGGGAGATTTTGTTTGATTTGTTTGAATTACTGTAAAGAGAGTTTAGATGTTGATTTGGGGACTTATGGACATGGTAAATATAAACATTCTTTGAAAAATATTCATGGAGACAATATGGTGATCTCATGATACAGAGAAATGAAAATCTTATCATAGAAAGGTAAGAAATTTTGGGTAATTTCTTACCTTCACAAATATAAAAGGAAGCTTCT
>SJYQ01095296.1:201670-248987 GCA_006410935.1 Redunca redunca | reverse complement strand
ATTTAATTAAAAAATGATAATATGTAAAATTAATTCTCTTAGAATATTCAGCAGCCTGAAGCTTTGAATTTACTTCATAGTTGAGACTATGGGTAATTTATTTAATGTCTAAGCCTCAGTTAACATATCTGGAAGTCATGTGCTTATTTTATACTTGTCACATGGATGTTTGCTAATTTGTACTGACCCTAAACTTTTCTCGGATGAATTAAAAGAATTGTCCAACCTTTACCTAATTGATTGTTGCTTGCAGTGTAAGAAGTAGGCATTTCCTTGTTCATTCCACCAGTGGAGCTATTGTACCTCCATTCATTTTCATCATTATCTACTAAATCACAGTAATTTGCAGTAGGAGGAGGTATATGTAAACCACACATGTATAAATACAAACACAGCTAGTAACTTAGTGGTAGGGAAGTTAGAGACTGACAAAAAGTGTTTATATTGCCTTCCAGAGATCTAGGTTTTTGGAACCTGGCCTGTTTCCAGGGTATTCCTATTATAGCTATGTAGAGAAGAGCATATAGCCTCTTAAGAGATTTAATAATAGTCCATCCATTGTATGTCCCCAACATACATTGGAGACTAAATGTAAATGATCTCCTTAATGCCACAATATGTAAAAAATTGCAGTTGACCTTGTTTTTAAATAGTTGTATTGTTTGCCATACCTCCCATGCTCCATTAACTGAATACATTTTATGAAAGTTATGCTTACTGTAGAGGGTGAAAAAAATGCAAATTGAAGTTATGAATTATATCAGGTCACTTACTTTTGTTTCATGTTTAAGACGTTGTCTCTTTCATGGAGACATGCAGGAGATCTACATTCTATCACCACCAAAACTTTTCATAGGATTTTGGGTTTGTTTTGTTTCTTTAAGTTAAGGGACCAGCCAGAGCTGTGAAGTTAGTATAGAGAAAAAATGGTATCTCAGTTAGAGGTGAAAAATGACATTTGATGATTTCTTCAAGATTGTAATGTATAAAATAAATTTTTTCACTGATAATAGAAAGCAAAGTAGTAAATATCTTCTTATCCTGTATTCTGTGTATATTTGAGTTACTTTTTACCTTAAAGACTATTTTACATGATAATTTGATATCCTATAATATAGATCCAAAAGATCTAAAGTGTTTAGAAAGACCTGTATGCTGATATCTTGCTCCTACCTCTGTATCCCAGTCTTGTCTTCCTCACCTGATTTTTATTAGTCTCTTTCTTCTTCCAGGGCTGTTTTTAATGCAAGCAAATATGCATATATTTTACTTCTTACACCCATGTCTCCCACAGTTCAGGTCAGTTCTGTCTCTCAGTCGTGTCTGACTCTTTGTGACCTCATTGACTGCACTATGTCAGGTTTCCCTGTCCATCACTAACTCCTGGAGCGTGCTCAAACTCATGTCCATTAAGTCAGTGATGCCATCCAACCATCTCATCTTCTGTACTCCCCTTCTCCACCAGCCTTCAAACTTTCCCAGCATCAGGGTCTTTTCTAATGAATCAGTTCTTCACATCAGGTAGCCAAAATATTAGAGTTTCCAGCTTTAGCATCAGTCCTTCCAATGAATATTCAGAACTGATTTCCTTTAGGATGGACTAGTTAGATCTTCTTGCAGTCCAAGGGACTCTCAAGAGTCTCCTCCAACACCACAGTTCAAAAGCATCAATTCTACACTCAGCTTTCTTTATGGTCCAGTTCTCAAATCTGCACGACTACTGGAAAAACCATAGTTTTAACTGTATGGACCTTTGTCAGCAAAGTAATGTCTTTGCTTTTTAATATTCTGTCTAGGTTTGTCATAGCTTTTCATCCAAGGAGCAAGTGTCTTTTAATTTCATGGCTGCAGTCACCATCTGCAGTGATTTTAGACCCCAAGAAAGTATTCTCTCACTCTTTCCACTGTTTCTCCATCTATTTGCCATGAAGTGATGGGGCCAGTTGCCATGATCTTCATTTTTTGACTGTTGAGTTTTAAGCCATCTTTTTCACTCTCCTCTTTCACTTTCATCAAGAGGCTCTTTAGTTCCTCTTCACTTTCTGCCATAGGGTAGTGTCATCTGCATATCTGAGGTTATTGATATTTCTTCTGGCAATCTTGATTCCAGCTTGTGCTTCATCCAGCATGGCATTTCGCATGGTGTACTCTGCATGTAAGTTAAATAAACAGGGTGACTGTATACGGCCTTGACATATGCCTTTCCCAGTTTGAAACCAGTCCATTGTTTGCTGTCCGGTTCTAACTGTTGCTCTTGACCTGCATAAATATTTCTCAGGAGACAGGTAAAGAAAGAAATAAAGTGAAGTTGCTCAGTCGTGTCTGACTTTTTGCGACCCCATGGACTGTAGCCCACCAGGCTCCTCCGTCCATGGGATTTTATAGGCAAGAATACTGGAATGGGGTGCCATTACCTTCTCCAGGAGATGTTCCCAGGCAAGGGATTGAACCCGGGTCTCCCACATTGTAGGCAGACGCTTTATCATCTAAGCCACCAGGGAAGTCCAAAGTGAAGTCGCTCAGTCATGTCCGACTTTTTGCAACCCCATGAACTGTAGACCCCCAGGCTCCTCCATCCATGGGATTTCCCAGGCGAGAGTACTGGAGTGGGTTGCCATTTCCTTCTCCAGAGGATCTTCCTGACCCAGGGATCAAACCCGGGTCTCCCACATTGTCAGCAGACACTTTACCGCCTGAGCCACCAGACAGGTAATGTAGTCTGGTATTCCCATCTCTTGAATAATTTTTCACAGTTGTTGTGATCCACACAGTCGAAGGCTTTAGCATAGTCAATAAAGCATAAGTAGGTATGTCTCCCACAAATACATGAAATGTAGAAAAATGCATACTACTCAGTCCTTTGTTTTTTTCCTTTAGCTTTGTATCTTGAAGATCTTTCCTTATCAGTCTATAGGTATTTTCCTATGCTTTTGCAGGCACACAGACACAATTACATACAAATAGTCCCCTACTGATGGACACTTAGGCTGTTGCCAATCTTTTGCCATACCTAACAGTTCCCCTGGAGAAGGAAATGGCAACCCACTCCAGTATTCTTCCTGGAGAATTCCACAGACAGAGAAACCTGTGGTGGGCTACAGTCCATGGGATCACAAACAACTAACACTTTCACTTTCTTTTTCAATAGTACCTCAAAGAATAACCTTCTCCAAGAATTATTTTGTACTGATACGCATTTGTTGTAAAGTAGAATTTGCTGTCTCTATTAATTGGCTTTCTATAAGGAAGAATGTTCCCTTTTTCCTTGTTTTTATCACTATGAACTTAGGAATTCTTACTTTATTCACTTTTGAGTTTTTACCAGTATTTATCTTGATGTTCAATTGTCCCAATTTAGGCCACTTGGATCACCTTCCACTCCCATACTCTTTTGTTTTATCTCCATCATTCTTTTTTATGTTCTTTCTGGCAAAATGTGTTCTGGACTAATAATCTTGAAATCTGCCACTTCTTCAAGAGGAACTGATTCCTTTTGATGGAAAACAGTATTTAGAAGCCAAGTTGTGCATACTAAGTGTGTTTATAGCTACTGGGGTGTCCAGGTCCAATTTAAACTAAATTTTTAGTTTCAAGTTTGGGGGCTATGTGTGTAGTCTTATTAAGACTCATGATTATCAGTTCTGTGGAGAGTCTTTTTTTCTTTATTTCTATTTTACATAGGGCTGTGAACAAAGGTCCATCTCAGTCAAGGCTGTGGTTTTTCCAGTAGTCATGTATGGATGTGAAAGTTGGACTGTGAAGAAAGCTGAGCACCAAAGAATTGACGCTTTTGAACTGTGGTATTGGAGAAGACTCTTGAGAGTCCCTTGGACTGCAAGGAGATCCAAGCAGTCCATTCTAAAGGAGATCAGTCCTGGGTGTTCTTTGGAAGGAATGATGCTAAAGCTGAAACTCCAGAACTTCGGCTACCTCATGCGAAGAGTTGATTCATTGGAAAAGACCCTGATGCTGGGAGGGATTAGGGACAGGAGAAGGGGATGACAGAGGAAGAGATGGCTGGATGGCATCACCGACTTGATGGATGTGAGTTTGAGTGAACTCCGGGAGTTGGTGATGGACAGGGAGGCCTGGTGTGCTGCGATTTATGGGGTTGCAAAGAGTCGGACACGACTGAGCGACTGAACTGAACTGATGATGCCATATCCTAGAGTCTCCCTCTGTAGCCTGGGTTAGGCAGTGTTGACCTATTTACAATGTCCATTTGGGACTCACTTCTTTTTGTACTCTTCTCTGATTCAACCATCCTTGAAGGCAAGGCCCTTGATATTTTTGTTGTTCTTTTTAAACCTTCACAGATACATGGGAGTCATTAATTTCTGGATTACAAGGAATCCTCAGATATACTCAAGGCAAATGCCTGCTCTAGAGTTAGCTATTTTTCATTAGCTTACCTCTGTAAATTTGTATTTTTCTTTTTGTTTCTTGAGAATTCTCTTACATTGCTGTCACTTTTTAAAGAGATGGTTTTTTAATTTTGTTTTTGATATTTTTAGGTGCTGATAACTTATGTTTTCTTTATGTTGGGAAAAAAACAGCTCTATAATTTTAAAATTAGATATAGTTGAAGCTTTCTCCAACAATATAGGATTTTGCTTAAAGAAATTATTTATAAAAATATTAAAGCAAAAATTCAGATAGAGTGTCTTAGAAATAAGGAACTATTTATAAAGAGTTATAATTGACTAATTTAGTGCTGAAAGTTAGAAGATAATCCTAGGTGTGATCAAGTTTCTTGCATTATTTCAACAGGTTATTTTTTCTACCATTTCATTCCATCTATTTCTGTTTCTTGCTTTTGTTTATGAGGGGACTTAGGTTCATAATCCTGGCTTCAGGAGAAAGAGAAGATAAACAGTAATTAGTTGCACTCATTTCACATGCCAGCAAAGTAATGCTCAAAATCCTCCAAGCTAGGCTTCATCAGGAGATGAACCAAGAACTTCCAGATGTATCAGCTGGATTTAGAAAAGGCAAAGGAACCAGAGCTCAAGTTCCCAACATCCACTGGATCACACAAAAAGCAAGAGAGTTCCAGAAGAACATCTATCTCTACTTTATTGACTACGCTAAAGCCTTTGACTAGAGAAGGAAATGGCAACCCACTCCAGTGTTCTTGCCTGGAGAATCCCAGGGACGAGGGAGCCTGGTGGGCTGCCATCTATGGGGTCGCACAGAGTTGGACACGACTGACGCGACTTAGCAGCAGCAGCAAAACCTTTGACTGTGTGGATCACAACAAACCGAGGAAATTCTTAGAGTTGGGAATACCAGACTACCTTATCTGCTTCGTGAGAAACCTGTACACAGGTCAGGAAGCAACAGAACCAGGCATGGAACAATGGACTGGTTTCAAATTGGGAAAGAAGTACGTCAAGGCTGTATATTGTGACCCTGCTTATTTAACTTACATGGAGAGTACATCATGCAAAATGCTGGACTGGGTGAAGCACAAGCTGAAATCAAGATTGCCATGAGAAAAATCAGTAACCTCAGACATGCAGATGATACCACCCTTATGGTAGAAAGTGAAGAGGAACTAAAGAGCCTCTTGATGAAAGTGAAAGAGGCGAGTGAAGAAGCTGGCTTAAAACTTAAGTTGTACTCAAGTTCAACTGAGTACATTCAAAAACCTAAGATCATGGCATCAGGTCCTATCAGTTCGGGGCAAATAGATGGGGAAGCAATGGAAACTGTGACAGACTGTTTTCTTGGGCTCCAAAATCACTGCAGATGGTGCCTGCCTCCATGAAATTAAATGACATTTGCTCCTTGAAAGAAAAGCTATGACAAACCTAGAAAGCATATTAAAAAGCAGAGAGATTTCTTTGCTGACAAAGGTCTGTGTAGTCAAAGCTATGGTTTTTCCAGTAGTCATGTACAGATATGACAGCTGGACAGTAAAAAAAAAAGACTGAGCGCTGAAGAATTGATGCCTTTGGACTGTGGTGTTGAAGAATACTCTTGAAGACTCCCTTGGACTGCAAGGAGATCAAACCAGTCAATACTAAAGGAAATCAATCCTGAATATTCATTGGAAGGTCTGATGCTGAAACTCCCAATACTTTGGCCACCTGATGTGAAGAGCCCACTCATTGGAAAAGACCCTGATTCTGGGAAAGATTAAAGGCAGGAGGAGAAGGGGATGATAGAGGATGAGATGGTTGAATGGCAGCACCAACTCAATGGAGATGAGTTTGAGCAAGCTCTGGGTGATGGTGAAGGACAGGGAAGCCTGGCGTGCTGAAGTCAATGAGGTCACAAACAGCTGGACACGACTGAGTGACTGAACAACAGTCCTTTATTGTCTTTCTACCATTTCTCTTCTTAGACTTAAACCATTTAGATGAATAGAGTAGTGTGCAGGATGGAGCTATCTTCACTCCCATTTTGGTTTTCATTTTGTAACGTGTTATTCTTGGATATCTTAACATTTTCTGTGGAATTAATCAGTGAGCTAGTTGTGCTGGGAATTAGAGAGCTTTAGACCAGATTACTAAAGTAAAGGTTCAGTTTAGATAGAATTATGTTAATGAGGCCATAATTATGGGCTATTTCATTGTAGTGATCAGTTGTTTTCCTAACTCACGTAATTTATTATCAACCCTGACCAGCCATTTCAGTTATGTCTTAATTGTTGCAAGTACTGGTCAAGGGAATGTGGATGGATCCCTGGGAGTTAATCACTCCTGTTGAGGAAACAGTTCATAACATTTAAATTTCTACAGTGGGTCATTAACACAATTCTCCTATTTAAAGTTCTGCTTGTATCTTTTCTGACATTTTCTATCTTGCCTTTATTCACATAGCCTCTCAGAGAAACTAAAAACAAACAAGCAAAAAATAATGATTAAGGGATAATTATGATCAAAGGACTTTGATATTCTGGTGATATTTTATCCATCAATATTTATGTCTAAAACAGATAATTAGTATTAACGAGTTTACAGTATTTTTCTTACTGTGTGTGTGCTGTCATCATATATAGGACCTTAACATGTTCCTCAGACAAGAGTAAGTAAGTCTTGGTGAATGAGGATTGATACTGCTGTCAAATTAAGATCCTTTTTTTTCTGTAACCTTACCTAAATAGACTATTTTAATTGAGTCAGATCCCAAAGGCCTTTTTGTATCCCCTTGGAGCATAATGAAGTTTTCCCTCCTAATTCTTAAAAGATGAGTATTCCAGGGTAATTGTTTACAAAACTTTTTATGGGGCAAATCCAACTTTTTAAAACTGGGTTCGTCACTTGCTCTCAGGGATACTGTCATCCCATAGTTTTCATTTCTGACCCAGAGGCCAGTGTGTGCTCTCATTTGCTTAGTTTTTTGTGTGTGTTTGTTTTTCATTGTTTTGTTGCTTCACTCATGTCCGCACATCACCTTCTATATCCAATTCAACTTACTTGTTTTAGTGTCTAGGGTATTATTTATGGACTTCTCAGGTGGCGCTAGCGGTAAAGAACCTGCCTGCCAGTGCAAGAGACGTAAGAGATGCGGGTTCAATCCCTGGTCTGGAAGATCCCCTGGCATGGCAACCCACTCTAGTATTCTTGCCTGTATCCCATGGACATCGGAGCCTGATGGGCTACTGTCCATAGCGTCACAGAGAGTTCGACACTACTGAAGCAACTTAGCACACAGGGTATTGTTTAGATAATTAGGTAATTATTTCTGTAGGATATGCTGATAAGAAAGAGCTAGATATGATCTGGGATAAGTATGTTTGTTTTAACTATGCTCCTCTCAACATAATATTGCTACTTTTGATGTTTAATAAAGTAACAACTAACGAAGGAAGATACCAGGAAGAAAGATTTTTAATATTGTATTGATAAACTGTTCTTTCGGTACTTAGGACTATTTCTTTGTATTTTTTATTAGTCTACCTTAATGAATATAGTACAAAACTATTAGCTTGGCTATGTCATCTTTTTTCAATTACATGTTTGTTAGACAGCATTTTCAGTTGTAAGCAAGTGTTTTGAAATATACCTCTGCTCTTCATCCAGATGTGTCCTACATTCAGTATTGATTTAAATTTGCTTTACATTCCTTAGTTAAAATGATCATTCCTTTTGTCTTCTCGAATGTACTTTACTTTCTGAAAACTGACCTCTTCGTTTTTTTAATTTTACTTTTTTGTGGGGAAATCTCTTGTCAAAGGAACTTTTATTTCGTTTTCAAAGCACAGTTGCCTTGGAAAATCCCATTTTACTTGAGTCTGAAAATGGAAAGGTGACATTTTTAATTGCAAAAGGTGTTTGAAATATCTAAAGTAACTATTACTATAAAATGTGTTCATGTATATAAAGACTAGAGGATGATATTCAAAGAATTTAAAAAAGGTTAATTCTTTTTATAAAATTTTATTTAATAACTTATATAATCATTTTCAATTTAAAAGGAAGAAGGTATTATCAGATCTCTGCCTGTTTAACTTTAGAGAAAACTTTGGTCTATTATGTAGACATGCAGCCAGTATAGCACTTCATTCATTGTACAAATACTTATGATTTTTCATCTTTTCTAGGAAATATCAATTAGTGTTAACATCTCATATCAATTTTATTGTAATGTTTTGAAGATTTAGTCATGAAGAGAAATAAGGCCTTGCTTCAAAACAATTGGTGTCCTCTTCAATAAAATAATATGTTCTTATTGGACCTCATTATATCCTGGGGTTTTGTTACATCATTTTTGTGAGTGAGTTTTAAGAGGAAACTTTTATTATTTCAACATTCAACTTTTAAAAAATACTTGTTCTGTGCTATGTGCTGTGCTAAGTCGCTTCAGTCATGTCCTACTCTTGACAGCCCTATGGACTGTAGCCTGCCAAGCTCTTGTGTTCATGGCATTCTACAGGCAGCGATACTGGAATGGATTGCTATCCTTTGCTCCAGGGGATCTTCCTGACCCAGGAATCAAACCTGTGTCTCTTAGGTCTCCTGCATTGGCAGGCAGGTTCTTTATCACTAGCACCACCTGGGAAGCCAAAATAAGTATTTACTATTTATTTATTTTATTATTTATTTGCCCTGCCAGGTCTTAGTTGCGGCATGAGGTGTCTTCAGTCTTTAGTTGTGTCATGTGAACTCTTTATATTACACTTCTTTCAACAAAATTTCTTTACAAAGAAAATGTAACATAAGGTTCAGAAATTATGATTTCTTTTGTTTTTGTTTTGTGTGTGTGTGTGAGATTCTAAAACAAAAGTACTGTTTTATCTTAGGAGACACATTACTTTTCCATATAGTCTTACCTTTACTGCTTTTACCTGTAGCGTGTGAATCAAGTCTTGTTATTGAGTTGCATGCTCTATTCCAGATGAATTCACAGAAACCGTATTTGGAAAAACTATGTATGTGTCAAGAAGCAGTGTCATCAGTGGGTCAGCTTGAAACTTTTTTACAAAATAACACACAGATTTTTCTAGATAGGCATAGAAAAATGAGAAATGTTGGCTAGAAGAAGCCATTCTGTGGGACTGGTCATCTCAAGTAGACGCTGGTTTCCTGGGTAGAAATGTGGTATCAAGTATTTTCCAGGTTTTTTTCTGAATATTGATCTATCATTTTTCATTTTTGAAAAATGAACTTGGAAGCTGATTTATTGAGATAATTGAGACCATTTGCCATGAAATTCCTCATATATCCCATCTTGAACTATAAAAATAGCTCTGCCCTGTTACTTATATTCTTGTCCTTTCCTCTAACCTGAGATGGACATATTCTCCCTACAGTGAATTCCTCTGCTTTGTTTCTGTATCTCATCTCAGTTTTTTAAATTTTAAGCTCTCTAGTTCCTCCTTGGCTAAACAGCTTTAATAAAAGTGAATATGTAAGGGTCACCATGACTACCACACAAAATTTAATGGCTTCTTAAGGATTCTTATTTGTCTTCAATTCCACAAATTTGATCCTGCTGACTACTCACATCTCCTTGAAACCCTGTATCCTATTAGCTCCAATGACACTACAGTTTTCCCTTCTGTTAACTTTTTGTCCACTGCTTCTCTTTTATTTCACTTGAGTTTAACAATCATTTAATATGGCATAAGAATTAGACAAAAAGCTGAATCCAATTAGGCACTCAGTTTTGCTTTTAACTCAAAATGTGTCTCAATTTCATTTCTCTTTTCCATTCCCTTTGCTTCCATTCTGGTTGACTTCTTTCCTTGGCTTACTATAGTTGTCTTCCAGGCTCTTCTGCCCACAGGCTCTTCTTCCTCCATTTCCTTCTTGTTTCTCTTTCACAGTATTCTTCCTAAAGGAGTGCCTTTAACCAGGTTTTATGCTGCTTTCCCCCATTATTATACTGTTTTACCAGGGTATCATGCTGCTAAGGAACCTTCAGTGAATCCTTGTTTGCCTCAAGTCTCTCTCTTCATTCTAGCCTTTTTAGTTTCAAAAGTTGGGTGCCATCTCTATTTTCTATTCTCACTAAACATTTGTCCATTTATTCTGGAAATTAAACTCTTCTGGTGTCCTGTGTTCTGTCCATTCTATGTTTAGGATTTCCTCCAGGCTTCTGCTTATTTTCTCTCTTTTATATTTTCTTACTACATTTTCTCAGCTGTCTTGGTCTTATAGTTTTTTAAACTAACTTGGCCCTACCAACCTCTTTCCCTAGCTTACTTCTCTTCAGTACTATTTAGTTTAGTTCTTGATTTCCTCTAATAGTTTATTTTTCAGATTTTTCCTGTTCATCTAATAACTTGTAAGTATTTTGAGGCCAGAGAGATGAAATTATATTTTTGATAAGTGTGAGGCCATAGATATTCCACAAATATTTGCCCATTGAGTGAAAATAAGACATAGAGGTTTAAGTATTTAAATCTCCTTCATTTTCAAAAAGAAATGGAAGCTAATTTCTGAGTAAAAAATAGTTTAACTATTATAATTTTATTAACTTCTGTAGTTTTGAAAATTTTGCATCAGCAGGGGGCAGTCAAACCAAAGTTCATTTTGCTATCATATGAAAAATTAAAATTAATCTCTGTGAGACTTACTCTACTTTGTAGAAACTTTTTTTTTTACTCATGGAAGGTAAATTTTTTTTAAGTGAAAAAAATGAAAAAATATTTTTTAGAACATAAAATGCTGTATTTGTTGTTTTTGATGGTTGGCCCCTTTACATAGAAATTTATTTTTTCTGTCTCCAAATTAGTTTTTCAATAAAATCAACTTCTTGCTGTTTTTCATTCAACAAAGTATTAACTTTGATAGACCACTTTTGTTTTCTCCTGTGAACTTGAGAAAAATGAGTTTTTTATTAGACGCTGTAGTGTGACACTTACTGAAATGCAGTTTGGCAAATTCTTAAAGTTTAATTGAGTATTTTTCCCTGAACCTTTCCTCTTGCTGGCTGCAAACACCTAGTGGTTTGTGTTTATAGATGTGCTCATTTTCACCTCCTTCTCCTGGAGGTTAACCTAGTGCTTATTAAAAGAGAAACACAGTTTATACTAAATAGTGTTTAACATAGACTGATGGTATTACTGTATTTCCTGTTTTGTGTTCACAATAAGAAGATTCTGAAAAAACTGCCTTTGTATAAATACTTCACTGACATTCCAGACAAGTATAATCTTGTCTGCTGGTAGGCAGGAAAGAGTGATGTCCTGGAATGCTGTTAAGAGAAGGAAATCTCTTTGTGTTCCACAAATGATACCCCTAAACCTTTTAAGAATATAATTTAAACATGACAACTCTGTATTTGCTTTTCCTTCCGTTTATTAACTTTGTATGCTTTTAGTTTAGAAATGAATTTAGTCAGAAAAAAAATCCATTGTGTCTGAGAAACAAGCATCTTCCTGGTAGTTTGCTAGAAATGGCTGGTAGAAACACCAGAGGGTAAACATGAAAAAAGGTTTAGTAAATAATTATTACTTTTTTCCCTCTTAGCATGAAACTTATTTTGATACTTCAGTCAGGCTTTTGATAATTCTCTGCAGCCTTAAAAGATGGAGGATTTTCTACTCCTTTCCAAATTTCCAGTAAAGAAATAATTTCAAGATTGTTTTGAGAATACAAATTATATATTTTAAAAGTTAGATTGGGAGTTTTTATGTTATTCTGTTATTGTGAACCATTAAGATTTATAAAAATAAATTGTATTACTTTAATCTTGGATATTCTAGTATATGGGTTTTCTTATACTTAATTATGATAGTTAAGAATTCAATTAAAATTGTACTGAAGTTTGTTTTCAGTGACTGAAAAAGTGATAGTCATGATTAAAGCTTTGAATAATAACAATGACAAATAGCACAGACTAAACCTATGCATGATTTCTAGATTATTTGTGCTTTTTCTGCTTTCTTGTTATATTCATTATTAATGTGAGAAATAACCTAATTACTTACATTGACTCTCTACCTCAGCCCTCATTCCTTCTAAAAATCCAACAAAACAAAGAATCATTGGTGAGTATTTTTAAATACATGCAAACTTTAAAATGCATATCAGTTTCAAACTGTAGAAATCTATCGTGCTTTTTGTGATTAGGTAATTCTTACAGCATTAATATGTACATGTCATATGTTGTGCCTTTTGTTTCAATATTTGCTTTAAAATGTGTTGATATCATTCTTTGTATATGCCCCTTGTCATAAATCTGCTTTGATGAGTTCTGAAAACACTGTGACTGCTGTATCTTCAGTTAAGAGTCTTAAAGGGAGTAACAACACGGTGGAGCCGCTAACTTGATATGGAGGTTCCATGGTGTCAGAAACTCAGATTTCCTTCTGTCTTGCTCCTGTACCGTTCCTTAGGCCACATAGTAAAAATCTCACTCTTATGTCACTTCAGTTCTCAGGTGAGTAGGAATGAGGGATGAAGTAATGAAGAGGTCAATCTCTGACTTTAAGGACATAACCTGTAAATTTGTTGTTGTTGTTCAGTTGTGAAATCATGTCCAACTCTTTTGTGACCCCATGAACTGCAGCACACCAGGCTTCCCTACCTTTACTGTTTCCTGGAGTTTACTCAAACTCATGTCCATTCAGTGATATTATCTAACCATGTCATCCTCTGCCTTTCCCCCCACCCCCCACTCTTCTCCTCTTGCCCTCAATCTTTCCCAGCATCAGGGTCTTTTCCAGTGTTTTACATGGCAATAATCTGGTTTTACTTGTATTTCTGTCTCATCTTGATGCCCTTACATATTTATTCTCCTCTGCTTAGCCATAAAATGTTGAAGTTAATGAAAATTGGGTGCTGTGACCCCTCTTTTCCTTTTCTGTCCATAGGCAATCTCATCTATACCCATGGCTTCAGGAATCAACATGATTGCCCTTGACTGATCTCAGAGATTTGCTTTGACCTTTTCATTGAACTGCCTACTTAGATGCCTCAAAGGGATTTCAAATTCAGCATATCCTGAATCTAAATTTTGTTCAAAATGTTTTAATCATTAAATCTTAACTTAATAAAGTCAATACAGTACCATACTTGATCCTATAGGTAAAAACTGAGATGTAGACATGTTAAGAAACTTTTCCAAGGTAATAGAGCTTAGTAACTTCTGTATAGTTCTCTGAGTTTTTGACAAACATGCATAATTGTATAACTACCACTACAATCACAATACAAAAAAATTTATTTATTGCAAAAAGTTTCTTCATGCTGCACCTTTGTAGTCAAACCCTCTTTCTGCCACTAACCCCTGGCAACTATTGATCTGTCCCTATAGTTGCCATTTCTCTTGTCATATGAATGGAATTATATAATATGTAGCCTTTGTACATGGCTTTTACTTAGATTTTTGAAATTTATTTGTGTTGTCTGTATCAATGGTTTGTTACTTTTCTCTTGTTGGGTAGTATTCCACTGTCTAGAAGCGCTACAGTTTGTTTATCCATACATTCCAATTTGTTGACGGATATTTTAGATTGTTTTCATTTTTTGTTATGAATAGTGAAAATATCAGTTGCTTAGTCCTGTCCCACTCTTTGTGACCCCATGAGCTGTAGCCCACCGGACTACTTTGTACATGGGGTTTTCATGCAAGAATACCAGAGTGGGTTGCCATTCCCTTCTCCAGAGGATCTTTGACCCAGGAATCAAACCTGGGTCTCTTGCACTGCAGGTAGTTTCTTGAGCCACCAGGGAAGCTTCTTTGTTATGAATAGTGCTGCTGTAAACATGACTGGACAGATTTTTCTGTGAATGTAAGTTTTCCTGTCTCTAGAAATAGTAAGTCATAGGGTAACTGTTATTGGCAGTTTGTGTCTTCTTCCCCTTTTGAGGTTTCTCAATTTTCTTAATCTTTTCAAAGACCCTGGTTTCATTGATTTTTCTCTTTTGCTTTTTAATTTTCATTTTAATTGGTCTCTGTTCTTGTACAGTTTTCCTTCTTCCTTTGAGTATTTTTTGCTCTTTTTATTCTTGTTTCATATAGTGGAAACAGATTACTGATTTGAAACCTCTCTTTAGATGCTATAGATTACTCTCAAAGCACCGCTTTAGTGGCATTTCACAAATTTTTGATATGTGTTTATTTTATTTTCATTTAGCTCAAATATTTTCTAATTTCTCCCCTAAGATTTGATTTCATTTTTGATTACAGATTTGATTACAGATGTATGTTGCTTAATTTCCAAGTATCTGGAAGCTCTCTAGATAGCATAGTGCTTTTAACTCCTAGTTAATTGTTATGGCAGAGACATTTTTGTATGATTTCAGTTCTTTTAAATTTGATAGATTTCTTTCATGATCCTGGATACCATCCTGTCTTATTAAATGTACATGTAATTTTTAAAAGAATGTAGTTTGCTGTTGTTGGGATATATTTTTCTATTCTTTTACATATATCTATTATTTTATTTCATTTTAGTTTCATATAGATAACATTTAGTTCTCGGATTTTTTAATTGATGTGTTTATAACATTTACATTTAGTAAAATTGTCAGTATGTTTGGGTTTAGTTCTATGATTTGTTTTTCTGTTTTTCTTTACTATCTTTTTTCAGCTTCCTTTTGAATTACTGAAATATTTTTCAGTACTCTGTTTTAGTTTATATTTTGCCTTTGTTATTGTATTTCTTTGTATGCTTTTTAAAATTTAGTTATCCTAGTTATTATAATATTAACACTTAGATTTACTATATTGTAACTTAAAGTGAAACCTTACAACCGTCTAGGTCAAGAAAATTCAGCAGATATTTGATGACAGCTAGGTATGTGCCTCTGGAGAAGGCAATGGCACCCCACTCCAGTACTCTTGCCTGGAAAATCCCATGGATGGAGGAGCCTGGTAGGCTGCAGTCCATGGGGTCGCTAAGAGTCGGACACGACTGAGCAACTTCACTTTGACTTTGCGCTTTCATGCATTGGAGAAGGAAATGACAACCTACTCCAGTGTTCTTGCCTGGAGAATCCCAGGGACAGGGGAGCCTGGTGGGCTGCTGTCTATGGGGTCGGACATGACTGAAGCGACTTAGCAGCAGCAGCAGCAGCAGCAGGTATGTGCCTCAGAAGACATCCTTAAGTTATTTGCTCTTTAGCCTCTTGTTGGCTTAATCTTTTCTGTACTACCTTTAATCATTTGTTTTGTTCTATACTACTTTCAGCCTGTAGTGTACAAGTATGTAGAAAATAACTTTATTTATGCCTTTTTTCTTGGAATTGTTTTTTAAATTCAATATTAGATTATTAATATAAATGAGAAAACTGAGATGCTAAGAAATTTAATTGCCTAAGGTCACATAGCTAATAAGTGGCAGGTCTTGGATTTTTACTCTGGCCCTCTTGCTTCAGGGTAGGCACATTTGACCACAATGCTACTGACTATATTTTACTTCAGACAGTAAGTAGTAGAGCTTATGACAAATCTCTTACTCTTTTAAGCATAAGGTTTTTAAGTCTACTTATTACCATATCTGTGGGTGGTCTAATTTATTAAGTTTTTGAAATGTACTTTTTTTGCCATCTTCTTTTTTAAAATTTTTTTATTGGAGGATAATTGCTCTACTGAATTTTGTTGTTTTCTGTCAAACCTCAACATGAATCAGCCACAGGTATATATATATCTCCTCGCTTTTAACCTCCTTCCCATCTCCCTCCCCATCCCACCCCTCTAGATTGATACAGAGCCCCTGTTTGAGTTTCCTGAGTCATACAGCAAATTCCCGTTGGCTATCTATTTTACATATGGTAATGTAGTTTTCCATATTATTCTTTCCATACATCTCACCCTCCTCCCCTCTCTCCATGTCCATAGGTGTATTCTCTATGTCTGTTTCTCCATTGCTGCCCTGGAAATAAGTTCTTTGGTACCATTATTCTAGATTCTGTATATATGTTTTAGAATGAGATATTTATCTTTCTCTTTCTGACTCACTTCACTCTGTATAATAGGTTCTAGGTTCATCTGCCTCATCAGAACTGACTCAAATGTGTTCCTTTTGATGGCTGAGTAATATTCCATTGTGTCTATGTACTACAACTTCTTTATCCATTCATTTGTCAATGGACATCTAGGTTGTTTCCATGTTCTAGCTATTGTAAATAGTGTCGCAGTGAACAGTGGGATACATGTGTCTTTTTCAATTTTGTTTTCCTCAGAGTATATGCTTAGGAGTGGGATTGCTGGATCATATGGTAGTTTTATTCCTAGTTTTTTTTAAGGAATCACCATACTGCCTTCCATAGTGCCTGTATCAATTTACATTCCCACCAACAGTGCAGGAGCATTCCCTTTTCTCTATACCCTCTGCAGCATTTATTGTTTGTAGATTTTTTGAAGATGGCCATTCTGACCTGTGTGAGGTGATATCTCATTGTGGTTTTGATTTGCATTTCTCTAATAATGAGTAATGTTGAGCATCTTTTCATGTGTTTGTTAGCCATCTGTATGAGAAATATCTGTTTAGGTCTCTTTCCCACTTTTTGATTGGTTTGTTTTTCTGGCATTGAGTTATGTGAACTGCTTGTTTATTTTAGAAATTAATCCTTTGTCAGTTGTTTCATTTGCTATTATTTTCTCCCATTCTGAGGGTTTTCTTTTCTTCTTGCTTATAGTTTCCTTTGCTGTGCAAAAACTTTTAAGTTTAATCCAGTCTCACTTGTTTACTTTTGTTTTTATTTCTGTTACTCTAGGAGTTGGGTCTTAGAGGATCTTGCTTTGATTTATGTCATCAAGTGTTCTGCCTACATTTTCCTCTAAGAGTTTTATAGTTTCTGGTCTTACATTTAGGTCTTTAATCAATTTTGACTTTATCTTTGTGTATGGTGTTAGAAAGTGTTCTAATTTCATTTTTTTACATGTAGCTGTCCAGTTTTTCCAGCACCATTTATCGAAAAGTCTGTTTTTGACCCATTGTATGTTCTTGCCTCCTTTGTCAAAAATAAGGTACCTATATGTGCATGGGTTTATTTCTGGGCTTTCTATCTTGTTCCATTGGTCTGTATTTCTGCCAGTTCCATACTGTCTTGATGACTATAGCTTTATGGTATAATCTGAAGTCAGGAAGGTTGATTCCCTCAGCTCCAGTTTTCTTTCTCAAGAATGCTTTGGCTATTCAGGGTCTTTTGTGTTTACATATGAATTGTGAAATTTTTTGTTCTAGTTCTGTGAAAAATGCCTTTGATAATTTGACAGGGATCACATTGAATCCGTAGATTGCGTTTGGTGGTATAGTCATTTTCACAATATTGATTCTTCCTACCCAGGAACACGGAATATCTCGCTATTTGTTTATGTTGCCTTCGATTCCTTTCTTTAGTCTTATAATTTTCTGTGTACACTTCTTTTGTCACCTTAGGTAAATTTATTCTTAGATATTTAGTTGTTTTTTGTTGCAGTGGTGAATGGGATTGATTCCTTAATTTCTCTTTCTGATTTTTCATTGTTAGTATATAGAAATGCAAGTGGTTTCTGTGTATTGATTTTGTATCTTGAAAGTTTGCTAAATTCACTGATTAGCTCTAGTAATTTTCTGATACTCTTTTTAGGATTTTCTATGTACAGTATCATGTCATCTGTAAACAGTGAGAGCTTTACTTCTTTTCTCATCTGGATTCCTTTTATTTCTTTTTCTTCTATGATTGCTGTAGCTAGGACTTCCAAAACTATGTTCAATAGTAGTGGTGAAAGTGGACATCCTTGTCTTGTTCCTGATCTTTGGGGGAATGCTTTCATTTTTTCTCCATTGAGAATAATGTTTGCTGTAGGCTTATCATGTGCCCTTTACTGTGTTGAGGTAGGTTCCTTCTGTGCCCAGTTTTTTAAGGGTTTTAATCATAAATGGCTGCTGAATGCGGTCAAAGGCTTTTTCTGCATCTATTGAGATGATCGTGTGATTTTTATCTTTCAGTTTGTTAATATGGTGTATCACATTGATTGATTTGCATATATTGAAAAATCCTTGCATTCCTGGGATAAACCCAACTTGATCATTGCATTTGAGCTTTTTGATATGTTGCTGAATTCTGTGTGCTACAATTTTGTTGAGGATTTTTGCATCAATGTTCATCAGTGATATTGGCCTGTAGTTTTCTTTTTTTGTGTTGTCTTTGGTTTTGGTATCAGGGTGATGGTGGCCTCATAGAATGAGTTTGGAAGTGTTCCTTCCTCTGCAGTTTTTGAAAGACTTTTGGAAGGATATTCATTAGCTCTTCTCTAAATGTTTGATAGAATTCTCCTATGAAGCCATCTGGTCCTGGGCTGTTGTTTTTGGGGAGAATTTTGCTCACAGCTTCAATTTCAGTGCTTGTAATTGGGTTGTTCATAATTTCTATTTCTTCTTGGTTCAGTCTTGGAAGATTGAACTTTTCTAAGAATCTGTCCACTTCTTCCAGGTTATTCATTTCATTACCATATAATGTTTCATAATAGTCTCTTATAATCCTTTGTATTTCTGCATTGTTTGTTGTAACCTCGTCCTTTTTCATTTCTAATTTTGTTGATTCTTCTCTCTTTTTTTCTTGATGAGTCTGGCTAAAGGTTTGTCAATTTTGTTTATCTTCTCAAAGAACTAGCTTTTAGTTTTATTAATCTTTACTATTGTTTCTTTCATTTCTTTTTCATTTGTTTCTGCTCATAAACTTTATGATTTCTTTCCTTCCACTAATTTTGGGTTTTTTGTTGTTGTTGTTGTAGTTGTTCTTTTTGCAGTTGTTTTAGGTGTAAAGTTAGGTTGTCTATTCAATGTTTTTCTTGTTTCTTGAGGTAGGATTGTATTGCTATAAACTTCCCTCTTAAGAACTGCTTTTGCTGCATCCCATAGGTTTTGAATTGTTGTGTTTTCATTGTCGTTTGTTTCTAGAAATTTTTTGATTTCCCTTTTGATTTCTTCTGTAACCTGTTGGTTATTTAGAAACGTATTGTTTAATCTCCATGTGTTTGTGTTTCTTACAGTGTTTTTCTTGTAATTGATACCTAGTTTCATAGCATTGTGGTCAGAGAAGATGCTTGATACAACTTCAGTTTTCTTAAATTTACTGAGGTTTTATTTGTGACCCAAGATGTGGTCTATCCTGGAGAATGTTCCATGTGCAGTTGGGAAGAAGGTGTATTCTTCTGCATTTGGATGGAATATCCTGATGATATCAGTGAGATCCATCTCATCTAATGTATCATTTAAGCCTTGTGTTTTCTTATTAATTTTCTGTTTTGATGATCTGTCCATTGGTATGAGTGGGTTGTTAAAGTCTCCTACTATTATTTTGTTATTGTTAATTTCTCCTTTTATGTCTGTTAGTGTTTGTCTTATGTATTGAGTTACTCCTATGTTGGGTGCATAGATATTTACAATTGTTATGTCTTCCTCTTGGATTGATCCGTTGATCAGTATATAGTGTCCCCTCTTATCTCTTGTAATATTCTTTATTTTAAGGTCTATTTTGTCTGATATGAGGATTGCTACTTCAACGTTCTTTTGCTTCTCATTTACATGAAATATATTTTTCCATTATCTCATTTTCGGTCTATATGTGTCTTTAGTTCTGAAGTGGGTTTCTTGTAGACAGCATATCCATGGGTCTTGTTTTTGATTCCATTCATCCAGTCTGTGTCTTTTGGTTGGAGCATTTAATCCATTTACATTTAAAGTAATTATTGGTATATATGTTCCTATTGCCATTTTCTTAATTGTTTGTGGTTGATTTGTAGATCTTCGTTCTTCTCTTGTATTTCTTGACTATATAAGTCCCTTGTAACATTTGTTGTAAAGCTGGTTTGGTGGTACTGAATTCTCTTAAGTTTTGCTTTTCTAAAAAGCTTTTTATTTCTCCATCAATTTTGAATGAGATCCTTGCTGGGTACAATAATCTTCATTTTAGATGTTCCCCTTTCAGTATGTTAAATATACCCTGCCATTCCCTTCTGGCCTGCAGAGTTTCTGCTGAAAGATCATCTGTTAAGCATATGGGGTTTCCCTTGTCTGTTACTTGTCGCTTCTCCCTTGCTGCTTTAAATATTCTTTCCTTGTGTTTAGTCTTTGTTAGTTTGACTAAGTATGTGTTTTGGCCTGTTTCTCCTTGGGTTTATCCTGTATGAGACTCTTTGTGCCTCTTGGACTTATTTGACTATTTCCTTTTCCATGGTGGGGAAAATTTTCAACTATAATATCTTCAAAAATTTTCTCATACCCTTTCTTTTTCTCTTCTTCTGGGACCCCTATAATATTCAAATGTTGGTGCATTTGATATTGTCCCAGAGTTCTCTGAGACTATCCTCAATTCTTTTCATTCTTTTTAGTTTATTCTGCTCTTCAGAAGTTATTTTCACCATTTTATCTTCCAGGTCACTGATTTGTTCTGCTTCATATATTCTGCTGTTGAAAGTTTTTTTTTAATTTTAGTAATTTTGTTGTTTGTATGTTCAGTCTTTATTTCTTCTAGGTCTTTGTTAATTGATTCTTGCATTTTCTCCATTTTATTTTCAAGGTTTTTTGATCATCTTTATTATCATTATTTTGAATTCTTTTTCAGGTAGTTTGCCTATTTCCTTTTCATTTATTTGGACTTCTGCATTTCTACTTTCTTCCTTCATTTGTGTAGTATTTCTCTGCCTTTTCATTATTTTCTTTTTTTTAACTTATTGTGTTTGAGGTCTCCTTTTCCCAGGCTTTGAAGGTTGAATTATTTCTTCCTTTTGGTTTCTGCCCTCCTCTAAGGTTGGTCCCATGGTTTGTGTAAGCTTTGTGAGATTTGTGCTGAGTTTTTGTTTGTTTTTCCTTTGATGGGCAAGGCTGAGTGAGGTGTTAATCCTGTCTGCTGATGATTTGGTTTGTATTTTTGTTTTGTTTGTTGTTTAGATGAGGTGTCCTGCACAGGGTGCTACTGGTGGTTGGGTGATGCTGGGTCTTGTATTCAAGTGGTTTCCTTTTTGTGAGTTCTCACTATTTGATACTCCCCAGGGTTAGTTCTCTGGTAGTCTGTGGTCTTGGAGTCAGCCCACTCCAAAGGCTCAGGGCTTGATCTCTACTAAAAAGCAGAGACTCTCAGATTGGCTTAAAATTCTGCCATATACTGCTTATAATATACATGCCTGTAGAATTTCAGATGAGACTAAAGTACCATCATTTGACATGTTTTGCTTTCCATATTCCATGCTTTAATTATAAGATTTGCTATGAACTATAGTTGGGGCACCTGGTGGGCTGGCTCCACCCCAGCCATGCTCCAGGAAGAGGCCCCGAGGTGTAGGTTGCGACACCCTGCCTACCTCCTGCTCCCGTACTTCTTAAAATGGCTCATTAAAATTTTGTTTCAGCAATTTTTAACATTTTTGAGTTAGTGGAATTATTTTTTGGTGTCAAAACAATTTGTGAAATCTCATATGATTGCAGTTAAATTTTCTCAATGTAATTGAGAAAATGTTTTCTGGGAAAATGGTACTGAAAACTGTGTAACATTTATTTTCTTTACTGTGTTTTTGTAATCACAGCATATTTACATATATTTGAAAAAATAATAGCAAAATATATGCTCAGTTCAGTTCAGTCACTCACTCGTGTCCGACTCTTTGTGACCCCATGAATCGCAGCACACCAGGCCTCCCTGTCCATCACCAACTCCCGGAGTTCACTCAGACTTGCGTCCATCGAGTCAGTGATGCCGTCCAGCCATCTCATCCTTGGTCGTCCTCTTCTTCTCCTGCCCACAATGTGCTAGTCATATTATTTCTTCATTTTTAGATAATGCTTGGTATTCATTAGGGTCTTTAAGTACAAGAGTTTGCAACCCATGGACTATAAACCACACTTTAGACTATTCAGAGAAGGCAGTGGCACCCCACTCCAGTACTCTTGCCTGGAAAATCCCATGCAGTCCATGGGGTCGCTAAGAGTCAGATATGACTGAGCAACTTCACTTTCACTTTTCACTTTCATGCATTGGAGAAGGAAATGGCAACCCACTCCAGTGTTCTTGCCTGGAGAATCCCAGGGACGGGGGAGCCTGGTGGGCTGCCGTCTATGGGGTCGCACAGAGTTGGACAAGACTGAAGTGACTTAGCATTAGACTATTAATGAATAATAGAAACAAAAGTAAAATGTGCATTTTTTTCCTAGGATGCTAGAGTTGAATAGATTCAAATTTAGGGGGGAAATATATACACATACAGATCAAAGAAGTCTAATTTTTATCAAACACAAACCTTACCATTAAAATGGAAATATTCTTCATATTTTCCACCTAAAAGATTCCTATTACATGTGAAGTGTTAACTGGTATAATTTTTGGAATTTTTAATAGCTATCTTTTTCTCTTTCAGCTTTGATTATAGTATATAGTCTTCTCAAATGGAAATAGAAATTTTTCTTGTTTAAAATATTAAGACAACTAAAAACTTGGTGTATATGAACCAGATTATTTCAAAGAATATGAAGCTAATTGATCTGAATATGCTTTGAATTTGATTGCTTTCTTTTTCTTTGTTCTTTAGTAATCATTATATTTTCCTAAAGAATTAGTACTCAGGGTCATTTGAAAAGATCCATTAAAGCCATCAATGCAGTTGTTCCGAACAGAGTTCTTTTAAGCAGCCTCTATTTTTGTTTTTTAGCCTTGGGCACGATAATCTTTTCTTCTTTCTGAAATCAAATGAGTTTTAAAAATTTGAGAAAATCAACACTAATGTTTGGAGGTTAAAATGGATCCATTCACCAGACTTTTGATTCAGAAAAGCTGGAAGTAAAAATAGAAATTCTAGCTTTACAAATATAGTAATGAAGATTATGATTTAGTGGTAACTTAATCTCCATATTAGAGAATTAAAGCCAATGAATTTCAAAAGATCTGATTGATAAAGTAGCATCTGGATTAATGTACTTTGTTTAAAACCATTATGAAGGAATGACTAGTCATATAAACTGAACTTTTATTTTTATTTAAGTAAAAATATATGTTGTATTTTATGTNAAAAGTTGACACCTTATTATACTACTTGTATAGTGTAAATAGCAATTTGGGGACAACTTTGTAAATGATTACTAATTTTATAAATCATTTAGTTTACACATTCTTTTAAATTGTTATGCTTATTAGTTAGAATGAACTTTTTCCTCTTTTCAAATCAAGATCCATTCCTCTACAGCCAAAGGAAATGAATAGATTTCCAGGATAATGCAGTTTAAAATACTATCCTCACAAAGAGAGAGAGGTTCTGTAGCTAAAGTTGAAGAACTCACTTTCTTCCTTCTTTTTAAGACACACAAAGTGTAAAACACAATGATTTATCCTGTTCGTTGCCATCAAGATTTGCATGTTATAATAGCCCCACTCTGTCATCTCTGTGTTGACTACTCTCCAGAATACTGTGATAAATCACAGGTGGATTAAAAAGATGCACAAAGAGCCCTCAGGAATAGGGAAACAATCAACTGACAGGTCATTGCTGAATCAAGGAATTATACCCTTTTCTTTGGCATATCACAGCTCATGAAGGCTAACATTTTGGTGACTGTTTCAGGAAAAGAAATCCTGTACTGTATTTCCTCTCTTCCCTTCAGTGTCTGTTATACAAAGCAAACAAACTTGTTTACAGAACAGCCAGCCTTTGGTTGAGTAAATGACAGATAGGAAAGTAAGCTGTTAATACAGGAGGATGACTAAGTGAGGAAATCCATCTTTTGTCAACCACTCTTATATTTTTATTATTTTCAGATAGAACCTGCTTTCAGTTTCAGTGGGAGTGTTAGATGTATATGGCTTAATGGATTTTGTACTTGAAATTCTGGCTTCCCTCTTTTGCTTACAATCCAACATCACAGTAGAAAATAATGCAAATAGTCTTCTTCACTTGATATCCAGTAATGATTTAGGCTTATTTATTGAGTCAGAGCTCCACACCTGTTCTGTGTCATAATAACTTCCTCCAAGAGTGAGTTTTTTTTTTTAAGCCATCCTTTCTTGCAATGCCAGAGGCATTAAAAATCTCTAAATTGAATAATACTTAATTAAATTTGCTTCTCATTTAAATATATTTAAAAGTAACCCTTTGCATCCTTTCTGGTTTTTTTAGTATGGATTGTTGATCACATTGTATGTATATGTGTTTATACATATATTTATACACACATATATGTATTTATATGTATTTCTTTTTTAATAAATTTTGATAAGGTATTAATCTGGACATTTAACATAACATGAAGAATAATCCTAACATTATTTACAATGTTCTTCCCCTAAATATGAAGTTTATTGAAAGCAACTGTAAATTTTTACATTTAAGTTCCTCAAAGTAAACACATATAAGATGAACAAGACCTTACTTATTTGGTGGTAAATGGAAATTCAAGCTCACATTTAATATGTCAGTATTGTCATGAACCTACTAAAAAATGCTTGTGTCATTTTAGGCTTCATTAATGACAGTTTCTAGATCACATAGACTAATGTTTTGAGGTGTTCTGTCCTGGTCAGGTCACAACTAGAATATAATATACAATTTTGAGATCTCATGGTTTGTGAATAATTTTAGATATAACAGGTATGGATCAGAGCATGATTTTACCTTGGAGAATAGAAAAATACATGCAGATATAGTTATTGCTTTCAGATGCTTAAAAGTTTATAGAAGAGACAGTTAAAAGGTTCTGGTGAAACAGAACAAATTCCCAATGAACTAAAATTGTTCACTTATTACCCTCTTATTGCAAGTGTTTTAAAAAAGGGTTGATTATACTAAATATCTGTTATGTTGATTCAGAATTGGAAAAGATCATTTCTTATCGTCAATTTTGATTGAAGTTGATTAGGAAGCTGGAGATGATAAGTCTGATCTGTTTTCAATTTTGAATTGAATTGGCAAGCATAAAATGATTTTATTATTCAATCACTTAGCATATATGTGAATATTTATAAATTTAAAATTTAAATTTTGGGACTAATCTTTGAAAATTACCTTTGGCCCTGTTAATGTTCCATGTATTATTATTCTGTTATGTTTTTTCTTTTTAAATGATAATTCCAAATATTTATAAAAAAGGAACCATCAAAATATTCTCACCGATATTGAATAAATGAATTTATGCAAAAATTTATGTTTTCTCTGTGACAGACTAAGTCGTTTGCATATGCTATATCATTTCAGTCTGCACAATAATCCTATTAAGATAGATGTTTGTCATACTACTTTGAGGGTAAAGAAATAGTATCACAGAGGTTTAGAAATTTGGTCCATGATCCTAATAGGTAGTAAATTATAATGAATACTACATTTGTTCATTTGGATTTTCTTTCCGGAAATCAGTGACTTTCAATGGCCTTTAAAGAATCTGAACTGGTTAACAGGGTTGCTACAGCCCTTGGGAGTTGCTGGGAATGGATTTAAAGGCATTGAGAAAATCTGACAATGGCTAATGAGTGGGAAGTTGAGTAATCCATCTAATTCTCTTTACAAAAAGTAAAGACAGTTGCATTATATTCCTCTATCATTGTCCTGAAATTTTTCCGAGTGTATAATCTTGTGGTGAGTGATGTGGGTCATCCAAGCTTGCTTTACTTTTGGCAGATCCCAACTGAATCAAAGAAGTACCTGCTTCTTATTTACAAGATTTTAATTTGCTTAAGAGACAAAACTGTTTGCAGTTTGAGGGACCTTTCATGGATGGTGGTGTTCAGTAATACCTTTCTTCCAAGCATGACATGATATCTTATTTACAGTAACATGAGGTAGAAGTCAAAATCACTTCAAAATAGATACTGTTCACTATACCACTATTGGCATCTTATTTTAGCATACCAGTAATTATTATTAGGGAGCTAATTTTATATGGCAGTTTAACATTGTTTAGTTTATTGATGCTAAGCTGCTATAGCTTGATATTTAATGATTAAGCATATGGACTCAAGCCTTGGGTTTGAATCCCAGTTATATCTCGTACCATATGTATGACCTTTGGCAAATTAGTGAATTTATGCGACTCTTGTACAATGGAAATTACAATAGTACCTATTATAGAGAGTTGTTGTATTAAATGAAAAATAAATTTGAAATAACTTAAAGCAACACTTAATAAATGTTGTTTGTTATCCTTCTTTTTAAAAGTTTGCCACCATTTATATTTGATTAAACTAGGAGCCAGTGAAACATTCTTCCTGGATTTTCCGCTCATTGTGGTATTGAAACACATTATGAAATGTGGTTGATTTATATGTAATAGATCACCTATATATTCATTTTAATATACTATTTATATATTAATCTGGTAGGCTAATACACATGTATTCTTTTTGAAAATAATTTGTGCTTTTGGAAATCTGAGATCCTTCCCAACATTTAGGTATAATGAATTTCAAAAAAGAAAATGATTGTCAGATTTATGAGCTACATGGGAAGATTCTGTTCCCATTCAGTGAATAATTATTATTAAATTCCTAGTTATACTTGGCCTTTATTAAAATATTTTCAGCATTTTGTTTGTTTTCTAGTGTGTTTTGCTCATTTGTTTTTAAACCTACCAAAAAATATTTATTTAGATCCTTAGTATGTATAATGTTAGGTGCTGGGAATACAAAAATGAATAAATAGATGGAATTTCTTCTCATGGGGCATACAGTTTGGTGGTAGTTACAGACAAATGGACAGTGAACTACTATAAAGTATGCTAAATTCTGTGATGGCAGAAGTGCAGAGAACTCCACGGGGAAGGGGATAAGACAGAGAACACTAAAACTAGATTTAGGGAAAAAAGAAGAGTTTCTTAGAATGAGCCTGGTAAGGGGGCTAGAAATAATGAAGTGGAAGTGATGTTTCAGAAAGAACATAACATTATGTGGAAAGGCCTAAAGTAGAGAGAGCACGTGGTAGCATTTGTAGTTCCATATGGCTTTGCTGTGGAGGGAAAGGTGAGAATGGCATGGAGGAATCACACTGTTATGGTTTAACCATAACAGTTTTTGAATGCCATGGCACAGAATGTTTCTTTTGTCTTGGAAGCAAGAGTAAGCATTAAGGCAGTTAAGCAGGAGGTGACATAATCAGATATGTGTTTTAGAATTATCTGATTATAAAAGGATGGGCAGTGAGGATCTGCTGGTAGGAGTGCCTTTTTGGATATCTAAGAGGAGAATCAGTGGTCTGAATTAGGGAATGATGAAGGTGGGATGAAAAGAAGTAGTTGGTTTCAAGAAATCCTAAACAGTGAGTAGAATGCACAGGACATGATTGTTGATTAGATGATGACCTTGATTCTACTTTGACAGGATCAGCTTCATGAGTATGCATGATCAGCTTCTATAGATATACACGGGATCCTATGCCCAGAAGGGCCTCACTGTTGGTTTAATGCTGTAGTTGCTCTCTTTAAATTCTTAGTAGTTTTTGAACAGAGAACCCAAAGTTTCCTTTTAAACTCCACCTTGTAAATTATGTTGTTGGTTCTGGTCTCAAAAAGTGGTTGGATAGTGGTACGTTTCACAGGGAAAGATAAAACATTTGGGAGAAAGTTAAAGAGCTATCTGTATGGACTATATTGAGTTTCAGTTCAGTTCAGTTCAGTTCAGTCGCTCAGCCGTGTCCGACTCTTTGCGACCCCATGAATTGCAGCACGCCAGGCCTCCCTGTCCATCACCAACTCCTGGAGTTCACTCAGACTCGCGTCCATCGCGTCAGTGATGCCATCCAGCCATCTCATCCTCGGTCGTCCCCTTCTCCTGCCCCCAATCCCTCCAAGCATCAAAGTCTTTTCCAATGAGTCAACTCTTCGCATGAGGTGTCCAAAGTACTGGAATTTCAGCTTTAGCATCATTCCTTCCAAAGAAATCCCAGGGTTGATCTCCTTCAGAATGGACTGGTTGGATCTCCTTGCAGTCCAAGGGACTCTCAAGAGTCTTCTCCAACTCAGCCTTCTTCACAGTCCAACTCTCACATCCATACATGACCACAGGAAAAACCATAGCCTTGACTAGATGGACCTTAGTCGGCAGAGTAATGTCTCTGCTTTTGAATATGCTATCTAGGTTGGTCATAACTTTCCTTCCAAGGAGTAAGTGTCTTTTAATTTCATGGCTGCAATCACCATCTGCAGTAATTTTGGAGTTTAAGGTACTTAAAATATGTAATAGCCTTTGGACCTTAGTTCAGCTGGTTGATGATACAGATTTAAGACTTAGCATTTTAGTGATAAGTGAAGCCATTGGAATGGATGGTATCTCCTAGGGCAAGTTTATAGTAGCTGAAGAAAAGGTTGAAAGGAAGAAACCCAGGTGCATTCTAATATTCAAGGGTGGGTGGAAGAAGAGAAGTCCAAAATGAGGACAGAAAACTATAGTTAATCCTTTCTAACCTCTTAAGAAAAGAACATTAAAATGCTGGACATTAAAATTAAGACATTAATTGCATTCCTTATATTTAATTTCCACTTTTCACATTTGTTACCTGTAATTTCACCAAGATCTATTTTACCTACACTTTATAAAACATTCTACTTTGTAATAATTATATAATTATTACTTTTTTAATGTTCTAACAGATAAATTTCTGTCTTGCTCAGCAAAGTTAAATTTAAAGATAAGCTGTATAAGTGACCTAATTCATTTTCTTTACATGTGCTTCAAGTAATATAGTCATGCTAATTATGCTTTCCCTTTTGTTCTGGTATCATCTGAAGCCAGATTATAGTTTTATATACTGTGTTCTGCACTGGGAGCCAGATGTAAGGGAAGCCAGTAAATAACTTAATAATATTCAGAAAGATCCCAGGTTTAGTTGAAAAAAATGGATGTCTTGTAAGTAGGACCGTTGTAAACTACACAGTAATTATAAATCTCTGTAATTAAAAAGGGGCATGTTCTCTTCTTTCTTTAACCTGTCTTAAGTATTAGATATGATTGAAAGAAGTGTTTCTCTCAATAACAAGAAAAATATTACTTATTTTTAAAGTCAGTTTTTAAAACAAAAGGAAAAACTCCACAGGGATAAAAATATGTCCACACAGTGCCTACCATGTAAAGTTTTCCAGACTCATAGAGACGTGAACCCTGCTTTTTAGGTATTTGATGAAATTGCTCATACTAGTTTATAAGTAGTTCTGAATGTTCTTGTATTCTTTTTCATATAAAATATTTTAAAATGTGTCAGTTTTGGTTTCTCCATTAGTAGATGTACCTGTGGAAAACTGGGGCTTGCTTACAAAACACTTTGAAAGCAGGAGTTTTCTCAGCCTTAAATAATTTATTTTCTCTTTCTTCAAATCTCTTGTGGAACGTATTATCTAGAGTATCCACTGAACATTTAATATATGTGGCTTTAAATTGCTATTTATCTCTGTTTATTCCCACATTGCGAGCTTCTGAAAGGCAGAGATTCACTCTCTTGCATGTGATTCACCTAGTACCTGCGTCTTAGATAGAATTAGTTTATAACAAATCATTATTTATTTTGACTAAAATCATCTGATCCCATCACTTCATGGAAAATGGTTGGGAAACAGTGGAAACAGTGGCTGACTTTGTTTTTCTGGGCTCCAAAGTCACTGCAGATGGTGATTGCAGCTATGAAATTAAAAGACGCTTACTCTTTGGCAGAAAGTTATGACCAACCTAGACAGCATATTAAAAAGCAGAGACATCACTTTGTCAACAAAGGTCCATCTAGTCAAGGCTGTGGTTTTACAGTGGTCATGTATGGATGTGAAAGTTGGACTATAAAGAAAGCTGAGCATCAAAGAATTGATGCTTTTGAATTGTTGTGTTGGAGAAGACTCTTGAGAGTCCCTGGGACTGCAAGGAGATCCAACCAGTCCATCGGATCAGTCCTGGGTGTTCATTGGAAGAACTGATGTTGAAGCTGAAACTCCAATACTTCGGCCACCTGATGCGAAGAGCTGACTCATCGGAAAAGACCCTGATGCTGGGAAAGATTGAAGGCAGGAGGAGAAGGGGACTGCAGAGAATGAGATGGTTAGATGGCATCACAGACTCAATGGAAATGGGTTTGGGTGGACTCTGGGAGTTGGTGATAGACAGGGAGGCCTGGCATGCTGCAGTTCATGGGGTCGCAAAGAGTCGGACACGACTGAGCAACTGAACTGATACTGATACTGATTTATTCTGAAAGTTTCTTTTACCTGTTATACAACTGGGGGAATAATTTTAGCTAGCTACACTGACAGAGCTTGTATATCTATGTTGACTCTCTTACTCATTTGCCTAGTTGTTTAAATGAAACTGAAGCTGGGGACAAATCAAGGAAAAAAGACCAGTGCTATGAAGACACAGGAGTTTTGAAGGTGGCTGCAATTTCTTCATTTAATCTCATCAGTGACATAGAGTTAGTCAAGTAAAACTTGTCAATGACAAATTGAGCAGTTGGTAATACAGCACATCTAATAATGACAAATCATCCACTTTCAATTTGTCAATATGCTAGGCACTTTAAATTATTTCTTCCTTTTGCAAGAGAGAATCTGAAAATTAGAGAGTTTATAAACTCCCATGGAGTAATATAGTTCTCAGTAAGCGGATTCATACTCTGTGAATTCTAGGAGTCAGAAAATGTTAAACCTTAAAGAGACTTTAGAGATGATCTTAGCCTACCTCCCAAGTAGGGAGGTAGAAACTGTCTTTATTATGTAGAGGAAAGTCGAGAGCCATTCTCGAGGGATCATAAAGTTGAGAGTTTTCTAACTGAGCCCTTTTCTCTCCTCCATAGTACCCTTTCAGTTGCTCACTCTGTTTTTAGTATTAGGCAAGAAAATTGTAGTCTAGTGCCAACTAGAGACAGGACATTAGTATCAGGACAGTATGGGAGCCTGGCTTAGGAGGCAATATTGTGTTAGGAGTAGATTTAGGTATCTTAACTCTTTCAACTCTCCTCACTATGTGGACCAGGCAACTATTCCTAGTATAGAAGCAGGAAAGCCCCTAATAATAAAAATGCCTAGGGTGGAGAACCTTGGAGATTAGTAAATAGAGGGCCTGGGGAGGTGGGCTTGGAGAGTAAAACCAGAAGATTGAGTTCATACTGAGACATCTGCTGCTGCTGCTGCTGCTGCTGCTGCTGCTGCTGCTAAGTCGCTTCAGTCGTGTCCGACTCTCTGTGACCCCAGAGAGCCCACCAGGCTCCCCCATCCCTGGGATTCTCCAGGCAAGAACACTGGAGTGGGTTGCCATTTCCTTCTCCAACGCATGAAAGTGAAAGTGAAGTCGCTCAGTTGTGTCCGACTGTTCACGACCCTATGGACTGCAGCCTGCCAGGCTCCCTCGTCCATGGGATTTCCCAGGCAAGTGTACTGGAGTGGGGTGCCATTGCCTTCTCCAACACTGAGACATCAGAGGAACTTAAAACTGCTTTGGAAAGCACAAACTAGGGCCCTTCCACCTAAGTTGAAATTATTAACTGAGCCAGCTAAAAATCACACCATAAAATGAGCAAAACCAATGGTACAGACAGAAGAGAACTGTAGTATTAACAGATGTTCTTAAAGATGATAAGGGAGAAAACTGGATTCATAAAGAAAAAATGCAAATAATTATAACCAATAGATACATTGAGTTTGAAAAATTGCCAGTTTTTAAAACTATAATGCAAAACAAAAACCTGATGTGTAAAATAGCACAATGGATACAGCCAAAGAATAAATTCATGATTTGAAAAATCGAATCTAGAAATCTTTTTAGAAACATCAGGAAAAGATAATGAGAGGGAAAGAATGTGACAAAAGTAAAGAAATATGAATGATAGAAATAGTTATATAAGTCATTGTTTGTGTACTGGAAGTCTCAGAACCACAGGCAAAAAGTAAATTGAGGGGAGAAAATATTAAGTGAATAACTGAGAATTTTCTGTAATTAAAGGTAAAGATTAAAAGGTTCAGAGAAAGCTGCAGAAAACCTATATCCAGACTTATTGTATTCAAATATTAGGATATCAAAGCTAAAGAAAAAAACTCTAAAAGCTTTCAGGTAGGAAAAAACAATGATCAGACTGGCTTTAGAGTTCTAGACAATACCAGACAGAAGGGGAAACTGAAATGACATCTTTGGAATCTGGCAAGAAAGTAATTTTGAACCCAAAGTTTTATTCAACTTGACTGTCACTTAAATGTGATAAAGAAGGGAGGATATTTTCTGATACACAGGATCTTAGAAAATTTACTATGCAAAAGTCCCTCTCTGAAAGAGCTCTCAGAGCATGCACCCAGGCAAGAAAAGAACTGAATCCAGGAACAAGTAATGAGATATACAGGTACTAATAGAGAATACAGAATCCAAGAATGTGAATGTGCTTTATAGATGTGTGTGTGCTCAGTCCGTCTGACTTTTGGCAGCCCTTTGGACTATAGCCTTTCAGGCTCCTCCATCCATAGAATTTTCCAGACAGAAATACTGAGATGGATTGCCATTTCCTCCCCCAGGGGTCTTCCCAACACAGAGATCGAACCCATGTCTCCTGCATTTGCAGGTAGATTATTTTACTGCTGAGCCACCGGGGAAACCCTGCTTTCTAGATAAGCAATGGCAAAAAAAAAAAAAAAAAAGGTGGGGGATACTAATAACCAAACATCTCACAGCCTACAATTAAAACTCCAGGTAATATTAATCTTTGGGAATTTCTAGGGGATAAAAGGGGTAAGGTGAAGAGAGAAGTTGGAGACCAGAGGAGGTGAAACTGTAATAAGGTTGTTGTCTTCTTCATGGAGAGTACATAGACATTAACATTAGACATTTACAATGAAGAATAAGCATAGTTATAGAATCTCTTTGCTTGATAATAGATAACATGAGCAGATCACGATACACTGGAAAGAGTTCCAATATTGAACAAAACGAAGAATACCAGTTTTCAGATGCCTTGTCATTTTACCATGTTTGAGAACCATTGTGTCACTTAAATCAGGGCTCTAATATTTTTATTCTTTGAGAATGCAGCAGTACATACCAAACTTCTCATTTCTACCTCAGCATTCCACCCTATGTCAGATGCCCATGGTCTGAACAGATAAAACAGCTTTACTATGCTGTCATGTCATACTGTTTGTAGAACCATAAATAACTCCTCTCATGGACATAGATCTACCATTCTAGACCTTTTCTATTCTGAATCATTTTTCTTTCCTTGAAGTATTGCATTTTATGAAAAACTTGATCTTGCTTTATTAATTTTTGTTATTTGCATTGTAGTTTTACTCTTCGGTTGTCTTGACTCTAACATTTAAATGCTATATGGCCAGTCTTGCAGAAGTTAATTTCTTTAATTCATTTTTGTAAACCAGGAGACTTCACTTATGGGAGTGCATGCTTTACATAAGAATAACAATTTAAAGAAATTCATTTCCAGATCTTTAATGCCTAGAGGTGATCTGCCTGAGAACATACTTGTGTTGAGAGTGGAAATTCCCCCTATCCAAACTCTTCATTATAAACCTCTGAGACACCAAACAAGAAGACAGTGGGAAGTTAGAGGTTTGAAAGAATGGATCACTCTGAAGCACCAGTTTTCTAAGTGTGGTCTGGAGAGTAGAATTACTGTTTGCCTTTTTCACTTTTGTTTTCTCAGGAGTTGCAGTTTAAAAGGGTTTCCCTGATAACTCAGTTGGTAAAGAATCCACCTGCATTGCAGGAGACCCTGGTTTGATTCCTGGGTCAGGAAGATCTGCTGGAGAAGGGATAGGCTACCCACTCCAGAATTCTTGGTCTTTCTTTGTGGCTCAGCTGGTAAAGAATCCTCCTGCAATGCAGGAGACCTGGATTCGATCCCTGAGTTGGGAAGATCCTGTGGGAGAAGGGAAAAGCTACCCACTCCAGTATTCTGGCCTAGTGAATTCCATGGACTGTATAGTCCAAGAATTTTAAGTTGTCCCTTGTTCGTCGTCTTTTCTGAGATATAATTCAGATTTCAGAGAATTGGGAGGTGTCATAATATGAAAATTTCCTATACTCTCATTTATGTGAACAAAGTCTCTCTGTACTTTATTCCATTAAAACAAAATTTTTTTAAGAATTTTAAAAGAATTGAATCCTCCCAATTAGTAGGTGGCTCCAGTAAAGAATCTGCCTGCAATGCAGGGGCCACAGGAGAGGCAGGTTTGATCCCTGGGTCAGGAAGATCCCCTGGAGGAGGGCATGGCAGCCCACTCCAGTATCCTTGCCTGGAGAATACCATGTACAGAGGAGCCTGGTGGGCTAAGGCCCATGCAGTCGCAAAGAGTTGGACATGACTGAAACACCTGAGCACACACTCAATGAATAATAGTCTCCCATGTTTACAAGAACACATTTGGGTGAAAGAGACTAATGAGGTAATTCTATCAGTCTCTTTAAGAAATGAATTTCCAATAAACTTTAACTTTTTATGCTTAATATTTTGCCTGAATTGATAATATGTATAATGGTACCTAAGTAATTGTAATGCCAATTCAACACAGAAGAAATTTAATACTTAGAACCTTTTGTTCATGTGAATTTTAAAAAATTTAATGTGTATATATATTTTTATTTGTTAAAATTATTACAAAATGATTCATGAAGGAAGGAAATTTTCTTGGATTAGTGGAATGACAGTACAAATTTAAGGAGGAAAAAAAAATCTGTTTAAAGTTTCTCAGAACTAGTTTTTAAATGGATCATAGGATTAAATTATTTAAAATCTGTTGACTACATTGGTGAAAGTTGAAATAGAAATCATATTTTAAAATATCAATATTTATAGTATTCTGGACGTTCATCTTTTACTACTGTTTAAACATGGATATATGTGAGAAGGCAATAATCTCACTTTTCTCTTTAAAATATATGTATAATTCCTTTTTAGCACTAGCAAGAGGTACATGTACCCACTGATTAAGACCAGAACCCTACATTTTTGGAGAACGGGAGGGAGGTAAAGAGAGAAATGCTTTTAAAATTAAGCAGTGAAGCTTTTCCAGGGAGTGACGAAGAGTGGGTGCTTATAAAATGATTTCGGAAGCAGATCAGCCAGAAAGGTGAAAGACTCAGAATGCTGATATGGCAAAAGATAATGGAATTGGTCCCTAGCTAGGCTGTAGCAACTGCCTTATTATATTTTAATATGTGCTGTTAGCTATATATCTTGATTCCTTTGACTTTCTGCCAAATAAATGACTCTTTATTACTGTAGTCACTAGAATTGAGTTGACTGGTCTCCTGATACCACCACAGCTTTTTCTAATCCATTGTATATTTATATAGTGGGATAGGAGGATGGTGGTGTTCCTTTGATTACCAAAAAAAAAGTACCCACCTTGATTTGTTTTTAAGACTTTTTCTCATTGGTTTTTAGCACCTTCATTATGATATCCCTTAGTATGGTTTTCTTGTGTTTATCTTGCTTGAATTGCTTTATGCCTACTTATTCTTGAAGCTGCTTTTTTTCTGTTGAGGTGATAGTTTTATGAAATCTGAACCAATTTTGGGCATTTTTTTCTTCTTTTGGCCATTATTTCTTTATATCTGTTTTTTCTGATTCTCTTCCCAATCGACTCCACCCCCTACTCCCCAGAATTCAATTTCACCTATGTTAGATTACCCACTAACATCCCTTAGGCCACCGAAGCTCTGATCTTTTGTGTATTTGTGTGTGTGTAGTTTTGTTTTGTGTGGTTATGTTTTGGTTTTTGCCTTTTTCTTTCTGGGCTTCAGTTTCAGCAGGTTCACCTACCAAGAGTTTACTGATTTTTCACCTAAGGTTAAGTTCACCTAGCATTCTCTTTTAAATGGAGGTGCTGGGAAAGATTGAAGGTGGGAGGAGAAGGAGATGATAGAGGATGAGATGATTGGATGGCATCAGCAACTCAATGGACATGAGTTTGAGTAGACTCTGGGAGCTGGTGATGGACAGGGAGGCCTGGCGTGCTGCAGTTCATGGGATTCCAAAGAGTTGGACACGACTGAGAGACTGAACTGACTGACTGGCAAAACAATTCAAACAAGATAAACACAAGCAAACCACACTAGGGTATATCATAATAAAGTTGTTAAAAACCAGTGAGAAAAAAGAACGTCTTAAAAGCAAACCAAAAAGAGGAAAAAAAGAAAAAAAGGCATGTTAAATACATTGTCAGAAACAGTACAAGCCAGGCAATAGTGGAATGATATCTTTAAAATGCTGAAAAGAAAAAAAGCCCATCACTACAGAGAAAGCAAAACCTATGCAACTTAAATAATCAAATGTTTTCTTTTTGGAAGTCCTTTCCATTTATAGTCATAGAAACCAATGCTGAAAAGGACCTTTGATTTTATTAGTCCATAGTAATGGGAGTGGGAGTAAGATTAGACTGACTACTCTCTAGAAACACACACAGGGCTTTAGGTTTGTCCAGTACACCTGGAAGCTTTCTCACAGACACCCTCCTTCTCCCCTCTCACTGTAGCATTACTAGGGCAGTGAACCTCTGTGTGCAATGAGACTAAAATCATCTCGGGTTTGTTGAGGCAGAAAACAGACTGAGAATCACTGATAGTCCACATCCCCACTTTATACATATGATCATTAAAACTTTGAGAAGATTAAATGACTGTCTTCAAATCATTTTTGACAGAGAAACTAGTACACTTGAGTCCTAGATCAGGTGCTTCTCTATTTCTTTTGCATATTTAAAAAATTGGGAGTCCTCTTAGAATTTGTTTATGACAATGTATTTGCAACAAGAGGTAAATCGCAAGAATTTCAGACAAAATTTTGTGTTTATGTATGTGTGTGGGGGAGAGAAAGAGTTTTTATATCAATGCAATTTTATATAAACTCTCAGTATATAAACACTAGGGTTTACTAAGCTATTAATTTACTAAGGCATAACAATAATAAAGATGAATAAAACATCTTTCCAGTATTTCATCTCTCCTTGACACGTGAAGTTCTGGGTGTGGTAATACCTATTATGGAGTGACTCCTCAAAGTTCAAGTCCAGAAATACAGAGTACATAGACAGTATATAAACATGCTTATTGTTGCATCATGTCAGGGGAAGAAAATACAGAAGGAACATTTGAGCTCCATAAATCTCTGCTAAAGAGAGCGTTACTTGCTACAACCTGTCTGCAGCAATCAGAGGAAGGAAGTCAGCAAAAAAGGGAAAGAATGCCAAGTTGCAAGTGCCAAATTGTCTCATCACTTGCAACTCAAGAGAAAGACCAGATTCCTATAACTCAAAACAAGGTTCAAATTCAGTTGCTAAAATTACAATACTGTCCTAGATTTTAGAATTCATTTTGCCCGTTTTTCCCCTACCAGTAAAAGTGATCTTTATTCAAATGTCAGTGAAAGCCATGGAGGAGAAGTGTTGAAAGGAATCATGTCAAAACCTCTTATTTTCAGATGGGATAACATGGATCAAAGAACATTATTTGACTCCTCCTCCAGTGGTCTGTCCATTAGACACTGTTAGGAAAATTAATTCTAACCAAATCACTTTCAGATCCCAGGTAAATCATGCCTCATCCGAAGTGTGTGTCTTTGTTATTTGGTTCTAGCTATTAAGTATTCCAAGGAACTAATTCTGATGGATTTATGGGTATTATTTTTTTTTCTTTTATAAAGGTTTTGACAAATTTTTAATCTGATAGTCTGATTCATTTGGGAGTTACCAGATGTTGCTTTTAAAAGTCTCATTTCTCACTCAAATACAGTTTTGATAAAACAGCCATGATTCTGTGGGGGAGTATTTTGGACACACAGAGAGCCAAGTCAGATGGGAGTCACAGAAGTGTTAAGATGCCACTGATTGGAAGGTGTATCATTACTTTATAGATTACTGAGATAGAAAAATGCAGCCAATTAAGTTATGATGTACATCGATTCCAAGATAACACACCCATTTCTGTGTCGTTAAAGAATGAAGAAACGTGCTCCTTAGAATCAGTGAAATATTGAAGGTAGTTGGTTAGGAAAGGTAAGGACATTTCTGGAAAAGCAGGAAGCAGAATGGATGTAGGAGTGCAGAGCAGAGACTAGATTGCAGAGCATTTGAGCCTGGCTGAGAGACTCTTGGAGAGCGCTGGGAGAGAACTGCAAGCCAGCAGCACCTCGGGCTGGGGTAAGGTAAAAAGAGTGAAGCCCTTAACCTGAGTTTCATCCTCCAAGTGAACAAGAAAATGTACCAGAAATCGAGTCTTAACAATTTAAATGGGAGAGCAACTCTCAAAATCTTTGAGACTCTCCTAGGATTTAGAAGACAAGATTGAATGCTGACCTAAAGCATTTGAACCTTAGATTTTAGTAATGAGCTCTGAAAGAGAAAGAGTTTTAAGAAGATGAATCTAACAATGGTGTGAAAAGCTATAATTGCCAAAAATACTGTCTTTTTTTTTCCATTAGCAAGTACTCTCTCTGGAGAAAAATAGTAATGTGATCATTAGCTTTTTTTTTCTCCCCCGTTCTTTCTGTTTTCTTCCAAGTTGTGCTACTTCTTTGAGAAAAATCTAAGTCCTGCAAATGGTAGTAAAGAAGCTAGTAGTTATTTATATGAGCTTTAAACCTACTCCCACCAGTAAGCTAAAACACAACCTTCAGTTACATCTTTCAGAGGGAAAAAAAAAATGATTCACTTTGGGTGGAGTACAGACTTGCCCATAGTCTTCAGTTTTACTGCAGGCAAAACAAAGACACGCCTCTTCCTGAAAACATAGACAACACAAATTACTCTGGCCAGCCCCTTGCATTATCACTTTTACATCAGCTCATCCCTAACTGCTAACCACCTAATACTACTAATGTAAAACACCTGACCTTTGCAAGCACTGGGCCTCCTTTGCTGTAGTATTCTGGGATAACCTCTCATTCCACACTTAGGCATTTCTTCTTCCTATAAGATTTGCTCATCTCTGTATTTTATCACTCCGTCATATCACTGTGAACAAGAAATTTCCTTCCTGTTTGTTTGCTCTGCTAAATTCCTACTTCTTTTAAGGATCAGATCTCCTCATATGACTATGTTCCTTAAGAATAAGATTTCTCTCTCCTTATCATGGTACTGTTGTTGAATGATTGAACACGTCTCTGATTCTGGGATCTGTCGAGGTCTCACTTGTGGGATGGCCTGCCTTTTTCTTCGCTCACTCTGCTTAGTAATTAAAATTGCAGCTGCTTAAGCGTATAAGAATATTAAGTTTTTTTCCATTATAAAAAAAGAATCAGATCTCCTGATCAGTCCCAGCAGAAACTGGAGGTTCTTCTATGCATAAAGCAGTCGTTTGTCCATCCTTCCTTTCTTCCATCATCCTTTCCCCCCTTCCTTCCTTTCTTTTTAAAAATACTTTAGTTCTTTCATTGTATTGTACACTCCTTGAAAGCACAGGCCATATCTCTTCAGATTTATATTCCAGAAGCTTAGCACAGTGCCTCATACATAACAGATGGTCACTAAATGTCTGCTGAATTGATTGGTTGGATGATGGAGATTTATATCATCAGCTAGCTATAAAGTTTGTATTTGCCATGAACAGTATTGGCTTAATAAGATATATTCACTCAAAATCACAATCGAATATTAACTTAAGAAACACAACTACTTTAAAGACAAAGAATCCAAAATAGTGTACTAGAAAGAGCAAAGAGAACATCCAGCAAGGGCAGGAGTGACTGAGATTATAATTATGCTGAGTCTTGGGTGAAAGGATGATATTTCAGGAAATAGGAGAAGAGTAGGTAGGCATTGCATATGGAACTGACACTGTAAGCAAAGAACATAGTAGACATGAAAACAAGGAATATATTTGCAAAATGATGAATATTCTAATTTGTATGGTTCAGAATTATAAGTACAAGATCAGTGGCTGATAGAGCTGGGCAAATCAGTTGAAATCACATCTAGGGAGAGTTCAGCTTTAGTAAACTGGAGAGAAAATTTCTGAGTAGAAGAAAGAAACTGTCATGAGATTTTAGGAAGATTAATCAGTGCTCAGGCTGGATTAGAAGAGGCAGAAACCAGACTGGGGTGAAGGGTTGCAGTACTTTTTTAGGAGAGGAATTTAAGACAGACTAAATCAAAAGGATATATGTGAGTGACATGGTAATATTTTAAAAAAAAAGGTGTCTCACCCTGTCGTGTGTTGGCCAGTTTACGTTTGGATCACCACATTTATGAGAAACAGCAGTAAGCCAAGGTAAATCCAAAGAAGAGCAGTCAGAACTGGGGTGGGACGGAGGGACAAGGGTCAGCAAACTGTGAGTTCCTGATGAATCAGGAGGGGAAAAAAGGCTTTGAAGAAGTGTTGTGATAGGCAACTTCAGTTAACCCAGAGGACTGACATCTGGAAGAAACGATAGCATCCTTATTCTGTTGATCCAAGGAAGCAAGGAGAGATACTAGGCTATATCCAGAAGAGTGTGACCTAGGTGTAGAAACCATGTCACAGAGGAACAATAATTGTGATGTATTTCAAGAGGATGAATTTTTATGATAAAGGAGATTTGAAAGGAACTTGAACACTGTCTTCAAATACATGAAAATTTGGCCACCTGAGAATGGGTCTGGTAAGCAGATTTAACTCCATACGTCAGAACCGTTTGTAAGTTATAGATAAGCAGCTTGCTTTCTTTTTGAAACACATATCATCTTAACTATTTTAAAAATAATTTTTATTTGTTAATTTATTTTTGGCTGGCCTGGGTCTTCAGTGCTGCACGCAGGCTTCTCTCTAGTTGCAGTGAGCAGGGGCTGCTCTCCCGTTGCAGTGCATATGCTTCTCTTATGGTATCTTCTCTTATCATGGAGCACAGGCTATAGGGTGCACAGCCTTCAGTAGTTGCAGCATCTGGGCTCAGTGGCTGTAGCTACCAGGCTCTAGAGCACAGGCTTAGTAGTCGTGGTGAATGGGTTTAGCATGTGGGATCCTCCTGATCAGGGATAGAACCCACATCTCCTATGTTGGCAGGCGGATTCTTTACCATTGAGCCACCAGGGAAGCCCCGGCTTTCTTTTTATCATAAGAAACTGACGGCCATTCAGCAGAAATATCATAAAAAGTATGTTACTATTGGCAAGTGGTTTTAAAAGGACAGATTAATAAGAGTCCGTTGGATTTATCTTATTAGTATATATTTCTATTATCAGAGAGTAGAAAAGAATCAGTGGACCCACCAAAGTCTTATTGAATGACTATTTCAGAATTTATTGCTCTAAGCAGAAAATTCAAAGACATACAAGGAATCTTAGGTACCCATGTATCCATAATAAAGTCATTTTCTTAATCTGAATGCCAAATAAGGAGGTGGCTATAATAAATATAAAGAGCCATGGGTTGACATTAGACGTTTCTGAATTTTAAGCCAACTCTGCCACTTACCAGCTATTTTAACTTTAGCATGTTACTTGGTATCTAGAGAGACCATGGTCATGGTTTAAAGTGAAAGTGAAAGTGAAGTCGCTCAGTGGTGTCCAGACTCTCTGCGACCCCGTGGACTGTAGCCTACTATGCTCTTCCATCCATGGGATTTTCCAGGCAAGAATACTGGAGTGGGTTGCCATTTCCTTCTCCAGGAGATCTTCCCAACCCAGGGATTGAACCCGGGTCTCCCACATTGTAGGCAGATGCTTTACCAGCTGAGCCACCAGAGAAGTCTCTAGAGAGACCATGGTCATGGTTTAAACAGGGATATAATTACTCTCTTCCAGGGTTATTACAGAGATTAATAATAATGTTTATTCAGTATATAGAAAATAACCTAGAACATCTTTGGTATTTTTTAAAATAACAATTGATGTTATCTGAAAAGGTTTCAAATAAGCATTCTTCATGATACAAAGTAGTAAAATGAAAAGAACAGGAGCTTTGGAGTCATATTGATGTCACTTTGAAGCCTACCTCAGCCACTTCATTAGCAGTATATCCACAGCAACCTATTTAAGCAACATGAACTCTGATTCTTTATCTGTAAAATGAGAACAGTACTTATCTACTCTACAGGGTCAGAATATTAAATTAGGTCACATTTATTATTTCTGTGTTTAGCAGAGTCTGGTATGTAGTAAAACCTCAGTTTAGTTTCATTTCCTCAACTGTATGAATAGACAGTATCCCACTCATGACCTGTTAACAGTATTTTACATACTAGATGGACTGGAAGTCCTCACTAGGCTTCCAGGTCCCTGAAGGAATGAAGAGCTGTTCCTGTATGCCTGTGCCAACTCCTAGGACTGACAAACCTAATAGATTTCCCTGTATTATGCAACCCTGGAAAGGAAATGTCTGAATTTTAAGAGATCAAGAGGACAGATGCAAATCTTATTTTATACCAAACTAAAGAGTTTCTTATTAACATCTGTATGCATGCATGCTCATTCGTCTACAGTCGTGCCCAATTCTTTGCAACCCTATCAGTTCAGTCGCACAGTCGTGTCTTACTCTTTCAACTCCATGGACTGCAGCACACCAGGCATCCCTGTCCATCACCAACTCCGGGAGTTTACCCAAATTCTTGTCCATTGAGTCAGTGCTGCCATCTAACTATCTCATCCTCTGTCATCCCCTTCTCCTCCTGACTTCAGTCTTTCCCAGCATCAGGGTCTTTTCAAATGAGTCAGCTCTTCGCATCAGGTGGCCAAAGTACTGGAGTTTCAGCTTCAGCATCAGTCGTTCCAATGAACACTCAGGACTGATCTATTTTAGGATGGACTGGTTGGATCTCCTTGCAGTCCCAGGGACTCGCAAGAGTCTTCTCCAACACCACAGTTCAAAAGCATCAATTCTTCGCTCCGCTTTCTTTATAGTCCAATTCTCACATTCATATATGACCACTGGAAAAACCATAGCCTTGACTAGAAGGACCTTTCTTGGCAAAGTAATGTATCTGCTGTTTAATATGCTGTCTAGGTTGGTCATAACTTTTCTTCCAAGGAGTAAGTGTCTTTTAATTTCATGGCTGCAGTCACCATCTGCAGTGATTTTGGAGCCCCAAAAAATAAAGTCTTACACTGTTTCCACTGTTTCCCCATCTATTTCCCATGAAGTGATGAGACCGGATGCCATAATCTTAGTTTTCTGGATGTTGTGCTTTAAGCCAATGTTTTCACTCTCCTCCTTCACTTTCATCAACAGGCCCCTTAGTTCTTCTTCACTTTCTGCCATAAGGGTGGTGTCATCTGCATATTTGAGGTTATTGATATTTCTGCCGGCAATCTTGATTCCAGCTTGTGCTTCCTCCAGCCCAGCGTTTCTCATGATGTACTCTGCATATAAGTTAAATAAGCAGAGTGACAATATACAGCCTTGATGTACTCCTTTTCCTATTTGGAACCAGACTGTTGTTCCATGTGCAGTTCTAACTGTTGCTTCTTAACCTGCGTACAGATTTCTCAAGATACAGGTCAAGTGGTCTGGTATTCCCATCTCTTGAATTTTCCACAGTTTATTGTGATCTCTTGAAGAATTTTCCACAGTTTATTGTGATCCACACAATCAAAGGCTTTGGCATAGTCAATAAAGCAGAAATAGATGTTTTTCTGGAACTCTCTTGCTTTTTCCATGATCCAGCAGATGTTGGCAATTTGATCTCTGGTTCCTCTGCCTTTTCTAAAACCAGCTTGAACATCTGGAAGTTCACAGTTAATGTATTGTTGAAGCCCGGCTTGGAGAATTTTGAGCATTACTTGATTAGTGTTTGAGATGAGGGCAGTTGTGTGGTAGTTTGAGCATTCTTTGACATTGCCTTTCTTAGGGCTTGGAATGAAAACTGACCTCTTCCAGTCCTGTGGGCACTGCTGAGTTTTCCAAATTTGCTGGCATATTGAGTGCAGCACTTTCACAGCATCATCTTCCAGGATTTGAAATAGCTCAACTGGAATTCCATCACCTCCACTAGCTTTGTTCGTAGTGATGCTTTCTAAGGTCCACTTGACTTCGCATTCCAGGATGTCTGGCTCTAGGTGAGTGATCACACCATTGTGATTATCTGGGTCATGAAGATCTTTTTTGTACAGTTGTTTGTATTCTTGCCACCTCTTCTTAATATCTTCTGCTTCTGTTAGGTCCACCATTTCTGTCCTTTATTGAGCCCTTCTTTGTATGAAATGTTCCCCTGGCATCTCGAATTTTCTTGAAGAGATCTCTAGTCTTTCCCATTCTATTGTTTTCCTCTACTTCTTTGCACTGATCACAGAGGAAGGCTTTCTTATCTCTCCTTGGTATTCTTTCGAACTCTGCATTCAGATACCTATATCTTTCCTTTTCTCCTTTGCCTTTCACTTCTCTTTTCACAACTATTTGTAAGGCCTCCTCAGACAGCCATTTTGCATTTTTGCGTTTCTTTTTCTTGGGGATGGTCTTGATCACTGCCGCTTGTACAACCTCACAAACCATTGTCCATAGTTCATCAGGCACTCTATCAGATCTAGTCCCTTAAATCTATTTCTCACTTCCACTGTATAATCATAAGGGATTTGATTTAGGTCATACCTGAATGGTCTAGCGGTTTTCCCTACTTTCTTCAATTTGAGTCTGAATTTTGCAATAAGGAGTTCATGATCTAAGCCACAGTCAGCTTCTGGTCAGTTTTTGCTGACTGTGTACAGCTTCTTCATCTTTGGCTGCAAAGAATATAATCAGTCTGATTTCGGTGTTGACCATCTGGTGATGTCCATGTGTAGAGTCTTCTCTTGTGTTGTTGGCAGAGGGTGTTTGCTATGACCAGTGTGTTCTCTTAGCAAACTCTATTAGCCTTTGCCCTGCTTCATTCTGTACTCCAACGCCAAATTTGCCTGTTACTCCAGGTGTTTCTTGACTTCCTACTTTTCATTCCAATCCCCTATAATGAAAAGAACATTGGGGGTGGGGGTGTTAGTTCTAAAAGGTTTTGTAGGTCTTCATAGAACTGTTCAACTTCAGCTTCTTCAGCATTACTGGTTGGGGCATAGGCTTGGATTACCATGATATTGAATGGGTTGCCTTGAAACAAACAGAGATCATTCTGTCGTTTTTGAGATTACATCTAAGTACTGCATTTTGGACTCTTTTGTTGACCATGATGGCTACTCCATTTCTTCTAAGGGATTCTTGCCCACAGTAGTAGATATAATGGTCATCTGAGTTAAATTCACCCATTCCAATCCATTATAGTTTGCTGATTCCTAAAATGTTGACATTCACTCTTGCTATCTCCTGTTTGACCACTTCCAATTTGCCTTGATTCATGGACCTAACATTCCAGGTTCCTATGCAGTATTGCTTTTTACAGCATCAGATCTTGCTTCCATCACCAGTCACATCCACAAGTGGGTGTTGTTTTTGTTTTGGCTCTATCTCTACATTCTTTCTAGAGTTATTTCTCCACTGATCCCCAGTAGCATATTGGGCACCTTCTGATTTGGGGAGTTCATCTTTCAGTGTCCTGTCTTTTTGCCTTTTTATACTGTTTATGGGTTCTCAAGGCTAGAATACTGAAGTGGTTTGCCATTCAACCTATGCAACCCTATGGGCACTTGTAATTCCTCTTTTCTAAACCTTATCTATTAATACTTTTGAAGCTTTATCTTTACCAGAAATGTACAGTGATCAGAGGAGAGATTTGAAGTCACCACTGATAACCTAGTTTTTTGCCCTCTTGTCTTCAGCTAAATGTTGCAGTTAACTTATATTGACTCTTATTGAATTACTCATTTGTGTGTGGATGTGTGCACATGCACTCAGTTGCTCAGTTGTGTCTGACTCTTTTTGACCCCATGGATGGTAGCCCTGCCAGGCTCCTCTGTCCGTGGAATTTTCCAGGCAGGTTGCCATTTTTATTCCAAGGGATCTTCCTGACCAAGGGATCTAAGCTGCATCTGTTGTGTCTCTTGCATTGGCAGGCAGATTCTTTACCACTGCACCACCTGTGAAGCCTATTGAATTACTTAGTTTTAGGTATTTGTTGAGGATTTTTCCAACACTTAATTGCTTTGTTCAGTTAATTTGCCTTTGAAAATTTTCTTAGCATTTCTGATTTATTTTAATAATTAGAAACAATAAGATTTTGTAACTAGGACTCCATTAATGTAAAAGACTCACTAAGTGTTCTTTCTCCTAATGCAACTTTTTTTCTCCTAAACATGATACTGAAGAAAACAACAAATGGCACTACTACTTATTTAATGATTCTACAATTCTGAATTATGATTAATGGCGGTAAGAGTGTAACATTTGAAGATTCTTTTAGTATCTCTGAAAAGTCTTAGAAGTTTTCTGTTTATTTTATGTATAGATGTAATCTCTGATAAACATCTGGGATTTTCATTTTCACTTGACTTTAAGGGTAACTTTGCTTCCCTGATAGCTCAGTTTGTAAAAAATCTGCCTGCAAAGCAGGAAACCTCGATTCTATTCCTAGGTCAGGAAGATCTTCTGGAAAAGGGATAGGCTGCCCACTACAGTATTCTGGCCTGGAGAATTCCATGACTTTATTGGGAATCTATAGTCCATGGGATCGCAAAGAGTCAGACATGACTGAGGACTTTCACTTAAAGGATAACTTTATTTGGAGAATCCTGTAAAAAGAAAAAAGTACATTGAACTTTAGAAAAATTCTTCTTAGTATAAAAAAGCTAATAAATTATATGATTCCATTTATGTGAACTATCCAGAGAAGACAAATGTAAGGAAATAAAAAGTAAAACAGTAGTTCTCCGGGTTTAGGAGATGCCTGAGGGATTAACTGTAAACATGCATAAGGCAGCTTTGTAGTGGGGGTGGGCAATGAAACTGTTCTGTAACTAGATTATGATAAAGGTTGTACAGCATGGTAAATATACTAAAAATCAGTGAATTGCATACTTAACATTGGTGAATTTTATGGTATGTAAATTAATTCTTCAGTAAACTTGTTAAAAATTAATTTATGAGATTACATAATAAATTGCCCAAAATGATAATGTTTCTAATTTGAAAGGCAAATATATTGATTCACATTATCCCAA